>SSNS01000002.1:692605-723881 GCA_006937985.1 Aphyosemion australe
CAGCTTCTCATTGTGCTCATTTTAATGTCTAACCATGGTATAGGCATTGGATCAGTAGAGAATGGTCAGAATACCAGTACAAACAGGAGGTTCTTCAGTCAGGCTCCAATAAGTTATCACAAACAACAACATCTGTACACCATATAAATACAACATCACTAAACTTTCTTAAAATATCGTATCAGTAGCTTTGCATATGAAAATCATATTTAACAAATCAAAACTATTTTCAAATATTTTCCAGACAGGCAAAGATGCATCGTATTCCAGGAAATGAACACGCTGAACGTCCTTATCAGTTAAGAAATGAAGCAAGTTGGTAAAAGTGTCCGTTGGAGTATTTAATGTGGTTATAAAGGGCTAAACAATGTGAAAAATGAAATTAACAGGATGTAGATTTTATTTTCTTGTCCATTTGTAACATTAACAAATAGCATCTTAGATTCTAGCATAGAGCTATCAATAAGTGCTTCATGAACAACCTTATATTAAAAATAGACTTTACTTGTGTTGGGATTGATGAGCTAACGGCTAGTCTAACCACAGCCAAGACAAATTTGAGTTGCTGCCATCTTAAACAGTTCGCTGTGATAGGATAACCCCTTCTTTCCACTGGATCTGAAAGCAGTGCGTAACTGAATAGCGACGCAAACTCATTCCCAAACGAGAGCAATTTTAATGGGAGCGAACGCGTTCCACAAAAGCTGATCCCATGAGGTCACAAAATCACGGGAGAATTACAACACCTTGCGTGATTTCAGAAGTCCACGCAATAACAAGCAAGGAGAAAGATGGTTGCATGTATCCAAAAAGGTCTGTGGTTTATTTTCTGTTGTTAGCTACAGGGTTTCACAGGAAATGACGTACTGCACGTGACTTTTATTTTGAAAGTTTCTAGATGTTTTACACTGATTTCGTGTTTGACTTCCTGTCTGGCCCGATCTGAACTGCGGAGTTTGACGTGTTTTGGAAGCGCAGCACGTAAAAAATAGACTCGAAATGTAATGCTAGCATCCCTTTGCTTCTGGGACGCGTCCAAAACTTTACACTTTGCTGCCGGTGGAATGGAACTCGTCCACTAAAACGACGGCTAATAGCTGCATAGTACGTTTCGCAGCCGTTTTGCAACACTTTCACATCCGGTGGAAAGAAGGGGCTACACGTTGGTCATGGTTGTGCTTAATGTAGCTGTTAGCTTATCAGCTCCGAAGACAAATGCTATTTCTTCAAACAGAGGCCATTCAGGATGCTATCTACTACAGGTGGGATAGGACATTTTTAGACCTTTTAGACAGAAAACAACTCATAATATCCAATAAATCCCTGATCAGGTGAATCAGCAGAAAATTTGATTCAAATCTACTGATAATTTATTCAAATTCGGGGCAGCAAGGACTTGTAACTAGGTCGATTCTGTCTCAGACACGACTGATTTAAATGTATGTGCAAACGAATGACAACGTGACGTCTGAACGGCTCAGGAGGAGAAGGGTTTTCAAGCATAAGGCTAAAGTTTTGGGTGAATTATTCCTTTAATCTTTGGTAATGATGGGGAATAAAGACGGTAAACGATTCCAGCCAAAGCAACGTTACAGTAATACAAACATCAGCAAACATGCTGCACATGAGATGATTTCCCACCCAGAGGTAACTTCCAAACCTCCACTGATAAACTCTACGTTCTGTCTTTGTACAGCGATACATTACAGGTTTATGTACAGTACAAAACAAACCCGACGTCAGAGCAGGCAGCAGAGAACATTTTAGCAGGCAGATCGCTTAGCTCGGAGTGTGTGTGAGTCTGTGTGTCTGAATTTTCATAAACACACTAGACCCATTTAGGGACTGTGATGATCAGGTAGTAGAGGCCGTAACCAAAACATGAGGTCCGGGGCATCGAGAAGTTAAACAGAGACAGTGGCCATTATTCATCAGGGGCTTGGAACGCTCTCATTGCTTGTTCCCATTTTCCATCAGGCTAATTTGAACATCCCGATGGGAGCTCTGCGTCCAGGGGCGGGACTTCCTGTGAAGAGGAGAGAGGAGACAGGAGACACAGAAGAGGTGAGACTAGGCAGCCTGCACGGCTTTGCATGGAAACTAAAACCCTAACTTCTGATCTGAAATGTTTACTGATCTTATATCAATATGAAAATTAGGTTGCATGAAGATCAGATGAAGAGGAACCATCATCTTCTTCATGTTGTGGTCCAGTTTAACAGATTTTATAGTTGTACAGCAAGGCTACACATCTGCGGGCGGCTTGATTTGATTTGGAGTGTTTTGCTTTTGCTTACGCTTTAATTTCCCTAGTCAAAGTGAGCGCCGTCACAATGTAACGTGTAAGGCAATGCTGTGTATTAATATTCTGCAACACAAACAGACTAGAAACAGAAACCAAACATCTACCCGTGAGTATCGGAGTTTAGAAAGATCTAGCACACACTTTCTGTATTTTTGTAAAGTTAAATTGAGCCATAAATTATACCGTTAATCCTCCTTTTTACAGTAGTTTTAGTTACTTTTTGTTGTTGAAGGCAAATTTCTTCTGCATGTTTTACTTCAGAAAAAAAAACATAATATATTTATATTATTTACAGGTTAAAAATAAAATAGAGATTTTGGAGCCACGAACATCTTATTTGGGCACCTGTCTCTTTAAGAACTCTGTCCGTTAAAAAAAACCCTGCACTCTTCTGATTGGTTGGCTTCAGAAAGCCATGCCCCAGTGGTCATTAGCAGTATGGACCATAGACATGAATACGTAAACGCCCCATTGGGCGCTGGAGAGCGTAACAGCATCGCCGCCATATTGGGTGGGTTCCTCGCTCTCCAAACCCAACTGGAGTCAACGTAGAGTGAGCAACTATACCCGTTTTTTCTACAGCCTACAGTTGCAACAACCAGCGTACTATTGAAAACAGATCACGTGGGACTACTATTGACTTTTCTAAACAACCTGTTGGGATTTTATATTTTAATTTATTTTATTTCATTTAATTGTATTTACATTTTCATGCCATACCATATGTCTGATTTTGTGAAAAAGCATAATAAAATGTCTTTTTTAGTTGGGTAAACTCAGTAGAAATAAATGCACTGGGGGCGAATGGAGACCTATCCAAGATGGCAACCCACTGCTATGCCAGCTCCTATAGGCAGCGCCAGTCCACAGGGAGTCTACGTAGATGATGTCTGTGGTATGGACGGGTTCGTGAGAGTGGTGTCAGTCAATTAAAATAAAATTAATATATAAAAATTTTATTAAAGGTAAGTAGGTGTATTTTCTTGCATTAAAATAGATTTGTCATTAAAATAAAATTAAAAGAAATGAAAGCAAATAAATAAATAAAGTAGGTTTATACTAGCTTAAAGACCAAATTATTTAAATATGTTATATCTAAAATTTCTCAAAACTGGCGGATCAAGTTTACCACTTTCTTTGTATTTATTTGTATTTTGTTTTTTTTAGGGTCAGCCACCAGAACCACAACCGCAGACGCCAGAGGAGAAGAAACCATTGCCAGGTGCGATGAAGTTACCTGGGCCTGCTGTGGACCTATCAGAGCTGCAAAACAAAAAGAGCGAACTACGATGGGTCACTAAAGACTAACGTACCGTAGGTGTCCATGTACTTGTTCACAAATGTTAATATGTAAATATAAACTTCACTATGTACCCCCTAGTGGCTGGTTGCGGTATAAGTTTTAAGCCCCGCCCCCTCCTTGTAAAAATATAGGATATTGCCCCGTTTCATTCTTTTTTTAATTACCTCAAATTATTTTTCCAGGTGTTAACTTCTTTTGATTTGCCCCTGGATGTTACTTGTTGTTCCATTTGGCCGTACTTTCCCCATTTCTTTGGTCTGCTCTTAAAGTGTGTTTTAAATAAAGTTGGACTGGACCAAAACCTATTTCTGTAATGTCCACCTTTGATAAAACAATTAAATAAATAGAAATCTGTTTATAAAAAATAAGATCAAGGGTTTAGTTTGGGTAATTAGGTCAAAAATATTAAATAGGCCTATTTATACAACATACCATTGGATTTGACTTTACTCTGTGTTTTGTTGAGTCACTGAAAAGTCATTAAAGAGAAGCTACAGATAATTTACAATTTAATTTTACTGGTTTATCATCAGATCTTATCTGTGTTTTCTATATGCATCAAAAATGCACCTTTAATCCATTTTTTTAAATAATAGTGTTTCTTGTTTATGTGATGAGGCTCTTCTGAGTGTTGCTGTGTGCAGGCAGGATGAGGTTTTAGTAAAATAACCCAAAGAAAAAGATGCAAATGAGAATGAAAGCACAGAAAGGAAGTACAAAGGTGAATCTGTAAACGATGTCGCAGGTTTGTTGTGCCGGATGCAAATCCTGCTGATGCACATAAAAAATACACTGGATAATTTTCCAGAGAGGAGCTGGGTGTGTTTGTAATGACATCTAAACAAGGACTGATAAAATAAAAACATGGCTTTTATTCTTAGCATTTACAAATGAAATATTTTGATTATTTACCCATGAAACATCTGAGTAAAATTGATGTCTAAGGACTTGTAGGTTGGTTATAAATTTAATTTGGTGCAATGAAAAACAAGATTTTAATACATATAATTTAATTATCTGCTGTGTTTGTTGTCATATGGCTTTGTAGGTCATTAATACTGGAAAATTTGTTGTAAAATTTGATAATATTTGACACTAACTGTGTCTTTATATCTATAGTAGAGAGTTCTGTTGAATTCAGCTCTATAATATGTACTTGTAGTGGCAGCACATCGCCACAAGAAGTCACTGTTTGATCAGTTTCTGCTCAGGTGTGTGTGTGTGTGTGAGTGTGTGTGTGTGTGTGTGTGTGTGTGTGTGTGTGTGTGTGTGTGTGTGTGTGTGTGTGTATTATATACCTTCTAGGATTAAGTGTGTGTGTGTTTTAGGAGTGTGAGCACCAGTAGCAGTATATGCTGTGACTTAGATCAGCAGGACACAGAAAATCTCCACATTTGAACACTGAAGTGGCTCAGTCAGTGCAACGTAACTCTAGTGAATGTTATGATATAAATACAAGAAAAAAGTGAAATAAATAATTAGATGGATGAAGTTCTGAAGTTAATGTGTTGGAAAACAGCCCGTTTTTCAAGGCTTTAAATATTCAGCTGATCAATAAGACGGAGTCACGAGGACTGTCATTTAAACATCCTCACGTTCTGGTGGCATGTAGGCTAAAGACGTTTATTGCACACTTTTGTGGTTCATGTCCACAGAGATCTAAACATGCAGGAATGTTCCCTCAGCCTCATTAAGCCAAAGGAAAACCCAGATCCAAGAAAACTAATATGCAGCAGAACCGTCTTCCTACCTTCACAAGGCTGCATATCCTTCATTTATTCTTATATGCAGCAGGAATCAGTGACCTCTCGCTACCAGCTGGTCTGAACGCAAACGAGAGAAAAGTGACTCATGACCAACCTGAAAAATTTCAAAAATGCTAAAGTGGTTCATATAAATGATATTCTGTCAGATACTATGAATTAGCTGTAGGAAAAACCTCATGCTGAGCCAGAACCGCTACAGCCAGTTGTTGCTATTCATGCTTATAAATGACTGAATTTTACCCGTGTAGAGCAGAATTACAGTTATGCAACGGTTTATGAAGGATTGTGTTTAAACTGCTGATTTTTTGCCATTAAATCTGTTTAGGATGAAAGTAAGTCACTTGGATTAGCTGCTAGCTTCTCAGTTTGGTCAGAATTAAAGCCACACTAAGCAACTTTTTCATGTTTTAAATCATGTTCTTGAGCCAGTTTGTGCTAAAATGACCCTTTACAGGGTTAATAAATGTCACTCAGACCCCCACCGCCCTCTGTGGTCAGAATACCACACTTGCAACTTCAGAGTGGCGGTCCGGTCCCTGTTGGACTTAGTAAAGTGGAGCTGACATGCCTGGTGCTGCAGTCTGCTTCCAGCATGTTTCCTGCATGTTTTAGATCATGAACACAGCTGATTTGTTTGATTTAGTGATGAACCGCTCCTGTAGACACTAATGAAGGCTGAGGAGACGTTTCAGATGTTAGATTAAGGTGTTAAAAAGACCAACGCACAGCCAGGAGATAAGTTTCACTTTTGCTTTCACTAACGGACACTAGGGGGTGCTAAAAACAAGCAAAACTGTACAGTATCCCTTTAAACTTTAAACTCCCACAAACTCACGTCATTCTAAAACAGGTAAACCATTGTTTGTTAATAACCTTGCTAAATTTTTTATTTAATGACCCAAACTTGTTTGTTTGTTTAGATAATAAATTATTTTTTGAAAAAACAATGTACGAACAGACAGACGTATTGTGATTCATTGCAATGTTTTTATTTGTTTTCTTTCAGGACCATTTTTTACCAAACGGAGAGGATGAACATAACCTTCATTAGCAGAGATTCCCACGGCTGCTAACAGCAAACCTACAATCGCCAGAGATAAAGCACCTTCATCACCGCTCATCTAGTCATAATTAAAGATTTGAATGAATTTATCATAAAACCATAAATCCTACATTTCTGATGCCGATGAGATGAGTTTAAGTTTTCCTAAAGAAAATGGGAATTTGTCGTTTTCTGTTGTTTTGGATTATTTCTAAATAACTGATTAAGAAGGAAATACATAAAACGCATTCATACTGTTGTATCTGATGGATTTTAGATGTGATGAGTATTCTGTTGGGTGAGAACATTATAATGTTGTTTACTGTTACATTTCCCAGGAAATTATTCATGCTGTAATAAATCTAACAAAGTCCAAATTCCTGTCACGTTTTGTTAAAGGTGAATAAATGAGCTAACTTTAGTATTTACACTGGTTGACCTTTAAAACACTTATTTAATGGTTACTTTGTAACATCAGAAATCATTTTTTTGTGTGTAAATGTTTAAATATCTTTTTGATGGATGGTAACTGAATAAATTGCTGAATGCTACTGTTCTGAAGAAATGAGTTCCAATAGCTACGGCATATCATCTGGTTATCTAACTGGGTTACAACAATCTCCATGTTCGCTCTGGGGGCCATCTTGAATGGAGTTGACCATAAGTTAATGGAAAATATTTACACAAAGATCTTGTACAATACTGGTTAGGGTTTTTGATGAGGACGACTCAGACTACGTTGAAGCCATTTTTCAGTTTGATCAGATCTGAGGCAGCCATATTGAATTTGGTTGACTCTAAGGCCAAATCCCAGTACTCGCATTGAGCCCTATACCCTTCTGTGAAGTGCACTTAGAAGAGTAAAGCTTGGTTAATGCTTGATGCATCTGCGAGGTCTGCACGGCTCTTGTGGCTGTTGTGTGTTGTATGCATGCCGTAGAGCCCTATGCTGCCCCCTACAGTCTGGGAAAACATTTGCTCACAGCAGGCACAAGCCGCAGGAAGTATAAACGCTGCAAAAGTCGTCTTGGCCTGATTCCGCGCGGAATGTACATGCGTCAAGCATAAAGCTTAAGGCTTCGAGTGCGTAGTACACAAGTGTGCTGAATTGGGACTGGGAGCATTGCATCATTATCCGCAACGCATGCCAGGAAGCCGTTCGCTGTTTGTGCTACTTTTTTTAAAACCTTTATTAACAACTTTCAAACAAACAATGATTTGACTAAATTTAAATTCATTGCTGCCCACATTAAATCTCAGTCTAAAACATTCAGAGCATGAATAAATATCAGTAATGATCTTAAAATGATCTTCTTTCATTTGAAAATGCATGTTTTCAGAAAAGGCACTTGAGCCATTGCTCCGCCTGCTTAAAATTCCCACGCAGCAATGGATTGTCGGTAAAGTTAAAGTCCCAAGTCATCATCACACACTGGTGAAATTACATCTCCGCATTTCACCCATCCCCATGGTGGGGAGCGGTGAGCTGCAGCTGTGGCCGCGCTCGGGAACTATTTGGTGGTTTAACCCCCCAATCCAACCCCTTAGTGCTGAGTGTCAAGCGAGGAGGCATTGGGTCCCATTTTCAAAGTCTTTGGTATGACCCGACCGGGACTCGAACCCCGATCTCCCAGTCCCGGGGCGGACACTCTACCACTAGGCCACCGGAGCTGGTAATACCCTTGCCCGAAGTCCGCATCGATGCGGACTTGAACGAAGTGCAGATCAAGGGTGCAAAAGTGGCGTGGTCACCTTTCGCACTTGAGAATTAGGACACCCTACGCACTCGCACCCCTTGCCAGGAACACGCAATTGAAGGGCGCACGGGTGCAAGTGCGAGTATTGCGACTGGGCCTAAAAATTAGTTGTCAATGTACATCTAAGGATTACTTTCCCTGATTTTTGTTGAACTCTGACCAGTGGACCATGAGGCATTTTGTAAAGACGGACAAAAACGCGTCACTTTTTAATGTAAGAACTTTTGTTGTTTTGTGTTTTTGTTAGCATAGACAGGCCACATGGGTGCCCTACGCACGATGATCGTTGGATGGGGGAAGGGGAGACAAAATATGCCCATAAAAAACACGCTTCCTGTCCACAAGGAGGCACAAGCACAAGCCCTGCGTCTTAGGCTATGAAGCTCTTGTATTAGGGTTGGTGGGTTAGTGGATAGAGCATCTGCCTTTCACGCTGGTTTGCCATGATGGCCGGGGGGTAGCATCTCACGGAAGTCTTTTTTTTCTATAAGCAGATTGGTTGGGGCCCCCTTGCCGCTTGGTGCCCTACGCACAGAGCACCGGCGCTGAGCATATTTAGTATTTATTCATCCCTTCTGTTACCAGGGGTTCATGAAATTCAAAATCTACCTTTTTCAAAGGCAAAGAAGGCAAAGAAGTTCCCAGTAACAACCACTTATTTAGTATACGGACCCATTTATAACACAACTCTATCACCACGTCATTTTGTACTCTAACAAACTCACAAACACAGCAGCTGTAGCTAAGTTTAGCCTCTGTCAGGTCACGGTGGGGAGTTCAGCCAAACGCTGCAGGAAGATCAAGAGGATCTGACACTTTGCAAGATGAAAAAAATACTTTTTCTTTGTGTCCTGCCCTTTTATGGTAATGCAACCTCTACATGATATAAAGAAGATGAATCTGCATCTTTTCAGGGATGATGATTTAGAACGTCTCCTGCAAGAACCACAGAAGACCTTTGAAGCATAAACTGGTGGTTGAACCACCAGTTAAAGGGTCAAACATGTTCAACAACTCGTTGCTCAGTCCTTCATAGCATTTCCATCCCATCATCCCCTCTTATTACAGCATAAAAATAATCACAAGCCATCCATCTCTGTGACTCTGACTGTGCAGGTCACAATAAGGTTAAATACCTCCCCAAAGGGCACGGATTACGCAAAAACGCACAGCTACTTCTGACACCTGTCAGAATATTTTACACCTTGGCTAAAACTACAATATTATGCAGCTTGAGCCAAATCCACAAAGCTGTGTTTCTATTCCTGTCACCATGGTGACGAGGACTCAGATAGGTGCCGCGCGCCAGGAATCCTGGTCACGGACCCTGGCAGCTGTACTTAGGATGAGTTCATCCACAGGGATAGACACCAAAACCTGGCCTGACTCTGTCCTGATCCCAATGTGTGTGTGTGTGTGCTCTGTTTGTTTGTCTATACAATGCTCTTTTGTTGTGTACGTGTGTGCGCGTGTGTGTGTGTGCGTGTGTGTGTGTGTGTGTGTGTGTGCTCTGTTTGTTTGTCTATACAATGCTCTTTTGTTGTGTACGTGTGTGTGTGTGCGCGCGCGTGTGTGTGTGTGTGTGTGTGTGTGTGTGTGTGTGTGTGTGTGTGTGTGTGTGTGTGTGTGTGTGTGTGTGTGTCGGACTTATCAAGGATACTCCCCTGGCGGACGGAGAGGAAAGGGCAGCTTGGAAACAAACAGACGGAGACGTGAGGGCTTTGGGCCGGTTCAGTGCCAAATGGGGGGCGGGGTCACAGGAGTGTGTGTATGTGTATGTATTAAGGGGGGGGGGTTAAAACCTCCTTATCATGTTGTCACATGCCAGCTGCTGCAGACAGAGGAGGACATAAACACAGATGGAGCGAGCTCGGATAAGGAGTCACTTTTCCTCTCTAGTTGTCTTCCTGCAGCTTTTTCACGCGTTTTAACTCTCCTATCCTCCACACATCCTGTTTTTGCATGGATACCTATTCACTCCTCTACAGTTCCTCCCACAGAACCGGACTCCTCTCTGGCCTCCAGCGCCTGCGAGCTCAGGGGAAGATGTGCGATGTCGTCCTGGAGGCCGGTGGCGTCTCTTTCCCATGTCATCGCGCTCTTTTAGCCAGCTCCAGTGACTATTTTTGGGCGCTTTTCGGAGAGACGACAGCAGAAAGATTAGCGAGCGCCGTTAGCCTCTCAGCACTGACACCTGAGGGCTTGGAGACGATCCTGGACTTCTTGTACTCTGGTTGGCTGAGCGTATCTCTCTCCACACTTCCTGCTGTTCTGGAAGCGGCCAGGTACCTGCAGGTGGAGACGGCCGTGTCGATATGCGAGCGTTTCATGGCAGATTGCTTAAAGGCGGAGAACTGCTGCTGCTACGCTAACCTAGCAGAGCGGTTCGTGCTCTTAAATTCACTTGAAACTGCAAATCAAACCATCGCCATGGAGATGAATGTGTTACTGCAAAAACATAGAAATGACCTCCTTGAGTTGAACTTTGAGTCGTTGATGGCGGTGCTTGATGCAGATGAGATACCTGGGGTCCAGGAGGCGGAGCTAACAAAGCTAGCTATTGATTGGCTGGATAAGAATGGGCCCCTCCCACTCCTGAAATCAAATCTTCTGCTGAGTCGCCTGCGTTTTGGATTGATAGAACCTTCTGAGCTCGTCAATCTTAGCCACGCCCATACAGCTATGGCCACACCTCTGATTAGAAGTCAGCTGACCCGGGCGCTGGAGTACCACCGGATGGGTTCAGCCCAGCCAATCACACAGAGCAAGCAGTCGACCCTCAGAGCGTCAGCTCTGGTACTTCTTGTGGGCGGTGGTGCCAGTGCTGATTGGCCAGAACAGCAGGTTCAAGCGTTCGACCCAAGAAGCAGAAAGTTTTTGTCTTCCGGTTGCGTCCTACCAGTGAGACTGAGACATCCCTGTGTGTGCTCTGTGGGAGGCTTCCTCTTCCTGATCGGAGGAGAAGAAATAACAAACGGAGACGAAGATGAGAAGAAGTCTACTGTGAAAACATCCAACCAGGTGTGGAGGTACGACCCACGCTTCAACCGCTGGATGCAGGAGGAGTCCATGTTGGATAGGCGGGCGCAGTTTACCTGCTGCGTGGTGGAAAGCATCGTCTACGCCATTGGTGGACGACACTCCGACACACACTCTTCCTTAGCTTCCGTTGAGTATTATGACATGGTTGCAGGATCGTGGAGGAGGGGCACAGCGTTGCCCCGCCCTCATCACGGCCACGCCTCTGCCGTGCTAGACAACAACATCTATGTATCAGGGGGACTCTCTGGCATCCATGGCAACAATGAAAACAGAGAAATTAGTAAAGAACTCCTCTTCTGGAACCTCAAAGAGAAAGTCTGGGAGAAGAGGGCACCCATGTCTGTCGCGAGATTCAGTCATCGCTTAGCAACAACCCACGAACACATTTACGCCCTTTTGGGGATGTACGAGCCATTCTGCGACATCGAACGGTACGACCCACGGTCAGACCAGTGGACGCGCCTCAGACCGCTCGTCACGAGCTCCTTCCGCTACGGAATGATTTCCGTGTCATCTGGAAATCTGCTCGTGTTTGGAGGTCAGAGGTGGAGCGATGGTCAGGAGGTGATTATTAGGAGTGTGCTGGAGTACGATACAAAGAGGGATCGATGGAAAGAGATCTCCCAGCTTCCCAGACCTCTGACTGGGACTGAGTGCACACTGCTGCCTCTGCTTGTCAATAAAACCTAAGAATATCAGAAATGAAAATGTACAAAACTATAAAAACTAATGATACAATGTCTGTTAGTGAAAGCTGACGTCTAAACGACGACAAAAACACAGAATATATTATAAATTAGATGTTCAATTTGTTTTTTCAAGTTTTTTAACACTTTTTTGCGTTATTGTCTGTCAGCAGATCCTGTTACATGACTGTTTAATAACTTTTATTGACTTTGAATCTAAACATACACGTAGAAAACAAATGGAATCCTTCTTTGGACTCATTTAATTTAAAATAACCAAATGTATAAAACAGAAGAAAAGTAAGATGGAATTATAGGTATTAGCTTGAATAAATGCTAGAATTCGTTAATCGTGCAGTTTTATGCTTCAGTTTAATACAAAATTAAATTGTGTGTTCTTGTTTTCAGCTATATTCATGTGTATTTAATTATATGCATTCAAAATCAATAACTTCCTGTAGTATGTGATCAGTAAACGTGAATGAGAAGCTGCACAATTGCATTTGTTGAATAGGGTTAGGGTTCAAAACATCCCATAAACAGTACCATGTGTAAAACTAAACATATGGATGGAACTGTAAAAGTATTAATTGACGTCTGAATAATTTTGGAACATTTTAGCATTCCTATTTATATTAATTCTGAATAAATTAATCCTTCAGATGTTTTTAAAAGGTTGATATCGAATTATTAGATTTTCATATCTTGTAAAAGCTTTCGACTGAACACAAAGTTTCAATAAATGGTTTTTGATTTAAAGTAGCACTGAATAGTTTTTTAAACTTCAAGCTAGTGCTTTAATGTTGATCTCAGTGATTGTTGAGTTAGAAACTTGACCAGTTTCATATCTGACACCACTCTGCAGCCCTCTGCTGACCAAAAATCACACTTGATAGTTTTGTGGAGCGGGTAGGTGCCCTATAGAGGGAGCTCTTTATCTGCTTTACAGTTGTTAGCTGTAATGCTAGCAGTTAGCATTTTCAGTTCGACAATCATCAACAAAAAGCACAATAAGAAGAAAAAGAAGTAGTTTGCTTTTTCTGTTGGCATCATGGCGGAGCCTGGAAGTAAAAGTAACAGAGTAATGTCTTTGGAGGTGAAGCAAAGAGCTAAAACCAGAGTGAACATCGGCGCGGCCTACGCTAGCTTGAGGAGCTAAAGGAGGCTACAAAATCAGACTGATGGTGACCTGGCTTTGTTGCTGCCCTAATCTCTGATGATTCAACATCTATAAATTGTTGATTTTAGTCAATTTCTAAAACCTCAAAGCTAAACTTACCTTTATATTAGATTTCCATTGTCCTACAATCATTTCATTCTACCTAAAAGACTATTACATAAAAACAAAACCACAAAAACACCTCCATCCAAATGACCAAACTTTTATTGATCCACTCTCATCTGCCAACAGAACACAAAGAACAATCACATAAATAAATAACCATTCATTTATAGATTTAACATTAAAGAATCTTTACACAATGACCAAAAAATAATAAAACCCTGATGGAATTAGAGCTCATCGTCACCCAGGACACTCAGTTAACACTCTATAAATAGAGATTTACAGGATCTAGAGGTTTCAAACACTAAACAGGAAACCGGTGGTGGTTTTATCTACAACAGGGACATGCTCCTACGACCGACCACAGACAGCGGCTTTAAAAGAGCATCAAACTGACTGTTTTAGTGCATTTTTATAAAGATATTTGATTGCTTTCGTGGTTTTTGTGCAGGTTCGGAGTTATATTTGTACACATTTTGGCAACAGCTTAGAAATAAACCGATATTGTACCAGATTCAGATGTATGTAAATATCCCTCGTATGCACCATGCAGGAAGGAGGAGGAAGGAAAAATCCACCCGTGGAAACTTTTACACCACTTTATTAGAGAATTATTATATTGGTGTTATACATTGTTTACTTTGTAAAATATAGGTAATTCTTTCTCTTATAAACATTTACTTTCAATTAGACATCTATCTCTGTATATTAAATAAGATTGCACTGATATAAATTGAGTCTCTGGTTTAAAAGTGAAGAAAAGGTTGGTGATAGAATCAAACATGACCAGATGAACGAGTTCCTGAAGGTTCATAAGGCAAAAAATGTTAAATAATATTCAGGCAAACCTGATGATTCAGTTAAAAGCTTTGACTGATGATTGCTGCAGAAAATCTAACTTTTTTATGAATAAAATCAGTTTTTAAATCCATGACGTTTATTTTATATTTAATAATGTGAGAGTAAGTGACCAGAAGTGACCAGATTACTAAAACCAGGTGTTTTTTCTAAGGTTAAATCATAAAAAAGGCTAACTTTGATGTGTTATTTCAGCGATTCATCTATATTTGCACCTCCTTGACTTATAAGCATTTATTTATTTATGACTCACCATCATTAGAGTCCATTTTACAGATTCAGGAAGCTCCTTGTGAACCATTACAGCCTGTTGGAATCATTCAGTAAGGTTGTTTGTAGCGCCCCCTGGTGTAGGTTTGCTTCCAGCTGATAACAAGCTACTGTGACATTTGGTTTTTAAATAAAGCTTCAAAAATTACCAAAATGGATAATATTTAGTTAAATATAGGTTTCAATATTTTTTTATTGAATCTGTTTTCTAAAACTCTACATGATAAAATATGATTTTATCAAAATGAAATCCTAAACAAGCCTAAAATAAATTTTACCCAGTTTTTACTAATAAATAGATTTTTCTCTTTCCTTTTATAAAATAAAACTGTTAAGTTCAAGTAATTTCACAATAAATCAAATACATCATTGTATAAATAAATTATAAAAACACTTTTGAATAGAGATAATATTGTTCTTTTGAGAATTCCATTAAATATTTTAAATATATAATACTAAATATAAATATTTTTTACTGAATTTGTTTCTATCTCTATATATTTTATATTATTATTATGGACTTTGGTGCTTTTTGGACAGAAACATCTAAATTCATTAGTACTTTCTTTGATTCTGTAGTAGAAAAAGATCAATAACATGTTTGTTTTTGTTAAATTTTTTTCATATCATCTTTTCCTTAAAGAACATTTCCAAGACTCCCTGATTCATCCCCCTCCCTCTCTGCTGGGCTTCAGCTCTGCCTATAAGGCCCCGCCTCCAATAGGAGGAGGGACTTATAAGCTACTAAAAAAATCACTCGACGTTTTGTGTCCGTGTTTATTCAGAAACAGAAAAAATAAATAAGAATTTGAAACCTATAGCTAGCAGAACTAATCCACCTGAATTATTGTTGGTTTAATGAGAAATTAACACAATCGACACAACAATATGATTTTATATAAACAATATCCAATTTCATGAACATTTAATTATCTGTTCTTTCTTTATAACAGTTTGTCAATTATACAATTTGTAAATTTTAGCTTTTACAACAAAAATATTTGAATTTAAGCAAATAAGTGCGCCTCAAACCTGAATAATCAGAATTGTATAATCATACTGAATCCTTCAAAGTGCAATATTTCCCTTGAATACTGTGTTTTAAAGCCCTAAAGTGGTGGGATTTAGAAATAAAGAACGTGTGCTTCTAAATGCAGGACAGGCCGTGTTTTAGGGTGGATTTTTCCTTTAAATGGCTCCAGTTCTAGAGGGAAGGTGCATGCTGCAGGTCCAGCCCAGCACTTTACATTATTCTACTGAGTCGGCACAAACAAAAGCCTCTAAATCTAGATAGAACGTAAGAATACCGTTAAAAAAAAGACATTTGCTCATTGTCGTCTGCTGTAACACGCACAGTACAGTAAATATTATTATTATTATCAAGTATAAGGCTTTATAGAATACAAAGCTGGCTATCGGGCTGTCTATGAGACACTGTGCACTCAGTAGAAACATGGCACAACAAGCAGGATGGATCATTTACATTCCCACTCAGGATGGAGATGATTAAAAACTGTCCACAGATACGATGGTGGCTTCTTTGTGCGACGTTTCCTGGTACAGAGCACAAAAGCTAACATGTAAAACTTGATAATCAGCACATCATCTGGCCTGGAGTCAGCTGGAGTGGCACAACCAATCAGCTTTCAGACTGACGCGGCATGAGGAGCTTCTCGTCACACCGAGGCTCGACTCGCTCCATCACTACCTGATGCCACGCGGTGACGCTTTCACCGAAATGCTTTTCTGAAAACCAGCATCAGTCAGAACTGGACCGTTTAAAACAAACGTTGCGTGTGTCACACGTGAGTCTCGATGTAGGAGTGTGTGTGAGACAGCGAGGGGGTGAGGGGCGGCCCGGGCTCAGCTGGTTCAGACTCGGCGGTGGAGTTCGGCTCCTGAGTGAACAGGTCCTGATAGGCTCTCTTCCACTCCTGGAACTCGGTCGACGACAGCTGGGGATTGGCCAGCAGCCTGTCAATCAGCGCTAGCTCCCCCTCCCTGTCCTAAGACAGAAACATAGGAGGGGGGGTCACCTTTAGAAGATTTGGTATCACGAGTGTGTAAGACGTAGACACACGGAAAGGAAGACACATACGTGACGGGATACACTTAGATTTGGGGAGTTTAGTACTTCCTGTAAAATTCTTTGGTTTTAATTTTATCAACAGATCCTACCGTGTTGTCAAAAATGAACTTTGGTCTACGAGGAGTTCGTGATCGACTCCATGACTGCAAGAAGCCCAAACCATCACCCCTCCACCTCCGTGCTGACAGCTGTTATTTGGTTTATTCCAAATCAGCCAATGTGCATTTTGAGTAAACACCTCTTCTTTGGTCTCATGTGTCCAAACTCAAAAGGTTCTGTAATTAATTCCGATGCAACTTTACAAAGCTAAGCTTAGCCTCCATGTTGTTTTTAAACAGAAGCGGTTTTCTCTTGAAACCCTAGCAAACTGTCTTTTTCCTATTGGCCTGTAATGAACTTTAACCTTTAAAGTAGCTCTCGGGAGTATTTCTTTTATCTGATGGCACCATCTAGTGGCTGACAAGCGTATCACACCAATAGTCGGGTCGACTCGGTAATTTAAGATGGCGACTGCACGTTTCTTGTTTATGAATGTGCTTCTGTAGCCGACAAACTGAGCTAAAACACGTTTTACAAATATTATTTATTCTCATGTCATGTTGTGTTTTCATATATTTATATTTTAAAGACTTACTTGTCCGTGAAAAGTTCATCAACTCTGCATCAGCCGAGGTACTTCCTTAAATTTGAAGCACGTAAGCAGTAGTCTAACGCTATTGGTTAGTTCTGGTCGGTGCTCTGTTTCCTATTGCACGGTGCTCTACGGGGCAGGGGGCGGACTTAGTAAAAAAAAAAGACGTATTGCTTACATTATATCACACTACATGATAAGACAATCACTTTTACGGATTTCTGAAAAATCATACATAATTCCTGAAAGGGAAAACTCCAGATTGCTGCTTTAACCTGCTGACAGAGGCCTGTCCACACGTAGCTGGGTATCTCCCAAAATGAAGATATTTTTCTGCTGCACTCGCGTTATCAATCATCCAAGTGCTTTTTGACACTTGTTGGCTTTTTACTCCAAAACTACATTTAAGAGCAATTCTACCTCCTTATCGGTCCACACAAGCGAACTAGACGCCATGTTTCATGTTTTGTTGAAGTTGAGCAGGAAGACAAAATGGGTAGGATTCGGGGAACTACTGCCCCCTACAGGTCTGGGATGCCTATGAATGTGCTTAACGATGCTCTTATGCGGTTACGTGTGGATGGAGGTTTTTTTTTAACGAGTTGATGTGGACGCTATTTTTTGGGAGGGTGGATATTTGTTTTTTTAAAAACCCGGCTACATGTGGACAAGGTCTAGGTATTGACCTTTGACCTTAGGCGTAAACGCGCTGGATTGTCCACTCCTTAGAAGATTTTCCTAAATGATGTCCACTTGTGGAAAATCCTTCTCTCTCTAGAATGGCATTAACCTGCCCCAGACTGGTGAGCTGATTTAGCGTTAACACACACCTGTATGCTCCAGACCAGCCAATCGGGTGATTGTTACACGCCACGCCTGTTTCATACTCTCCCCTCCTCTCAATTATGACATTTTGGAATCTGTTGTACACTTGATTTAAATAATTTTAGTACTCTAAACTCTAAAATGGCTACAAAAGATGTTGAGTGCATATTAAAAATACTGTTGGGATTTCATATCAGGATGATCCAGATCCAGCATTATCCGCTACAACAGGAAGGTTCTTCATCTTTGCCCTCCACTGTTTCCTTCTGCTTTGATCTTATGCTGATGTATAAGAAGAAACAGAGGGGGGAAAATCATGCATTTGTTGTTTCCACAGCAACCACTGCAGACATGTTGATGCTGTACAAACAGCCAGTTTGATCTCTTGTAGAAAGCAGCGTAGGAAAAGCAGCCCCTAACACAAAATGCTCCCCAAAGCTCGGTATATTCCTTCTAGAGACACCAGACAGACAACAAACACTCGTCCAGATAAACATCCAAAGCCATGGATCCATAGAAAAAAAACAGGGGAATCTGCAGAAATTAGCGATAAAATACTCGTGCCCTCGCTACTTGCTATGAAGCAACAAACACACAAACTCTCAAGACACAAAAAAACAGCCAGAGAAAAAGAGGCGATCACAGGATATCAGCCAGGAGCATCAACACTGCTCAGACAGCATGAAGCCACAGATGGTCGCTGGACAAATGAAGATCTAACCAAACCCAAAAGACAGTGAGACATAATGAAACAGGACAGACATTCACCAGAATGTGTGCATGTTCAAGTGCATCAGAGTCGTACATAATAAGAAACACATTTCTGGAACTAAAAGTATTTATTTTAATGTGAGGTGCATAAATAGGCTAAAGGTTGCAGGAAATCTCACTTCTTTTTATGTTTCCAGTTTTTTTTTCATTCTCATATTCAAATTAGGGGTAGACCAATATATCGGTCGGCCGATGTATCGGGTCGATATTTACCGTTTTTTTATACATGGGCCGATATTTGTCCTTAGTAAAGATGATTTAAAGTCAGGCACATCTCCAGGCAGCTGGTGATGTTGCACAATTTAATTTAAATGTATTTTTACGTTCACTAACAACATCCACATAATAAATACTATAAATCAACTTTATTTAGGTGTCTGAATTTAACACTGAACAGTACACAAAGTTGAGATTTAACAGTTAGTTAAAAGTTAGTTAAAAGAGTTCAAAAACGGATTCAGCTTCAAACATTTTGAGCATCAACCGATGTTATTAGTGACATTTTAGCATCAAAATAAGGTGCAAAATGTCGGCCATGAAAATTGGTCATTGGCTGATCATGTCTCCTACATATCGGCATCGGTATCGGCAATAGAAAAACCAATATCAGTCAACCTCTAATTCAATACATAAAAATATATTTATTCTTTTATACTGATCTTTTAGAAGGCTTAACACTTTAAAGTGACAACGTGTAGTTTTTACCATTAATCTCTGGAAATATCCGTCAAAACATTGTTGAAAATGAATAAAATGATGTCCAGTTGTTGAAAAATATTGGCGGCTTCATAACATATAACCATAAAAATCAGGTCTAAAATACATGAGGGCGCGGGTCTAAGTCTCTGGGGGACGCCCAGGGGACACAATGTTTCCTTCTACGTGAGCCAGCTCAGGGTCCTGCGCCTGCTGATGACATCACACTAGATGATTGGCTGCACTTACGACTTACAGAAGTTACGTTACTACGTTCGAAAACATTTAGGTGGTAAGAAACATGAATTTAATAACTAAACTCTTTCCAAAACCTATGTGAAAGAACAGAATCAAAAATTGAAATTCACTATATTTTGGCTAAGTGGTATTGCCGTAGTGTGACATCATCAGCAGGCGCAGGACCCCAAGCAGATCCAGAACCCATAGATATCATATATATTGCTAGATGCCTTACCCGCGCTGTTTGTCAATTGGATGAACGTCCCTACGCGGCGGCCATCTTACCTCGGACAGCTGCCCCCTTTCGTAACATTGGTGTCAATGGTGCATGTACTATTTAAATAACTCTAACTTGCTCAATTTTCAACCAAATTTCAAATGGTTTGGTTTGTTATAAACGCCAGAGATGTGGCTGTAAAATATGACGGAGTTGGCCTGTTAATTTAAAAATGTTAAAGTATGTCCTATCAAGCCTATGTGCTATAAGGTTTGTAATAATGCAACCTGCTTATAAATCCGTTAATATTTAATCAAGTTAAGAGTGTTTTTGTTTAAGTTGTTCACTCACCGTCCATCTGCTACTATTGAGAACGGAACGGAAGCTGTCTGAGGTAAGATGGCCGCCGTGTAGGCATGCTGTCGACTCCCAATTAAGGCACCTAGTGATATATATGATATCTATGCCGGAACCTACACCTCCAGAAAACTAGCATCAGCGTTGCATTCTCTCGATGGAATTAACTAAAGGACTATCAAAGTCTGAGGAGTCACGCCGAGGTCGCATGCTTTCTGCTGGACAGTTAACATTTACCGTAATGTGTATTTAAACTAGCGACAGTCACGGCGATATGGTGTAAAACTACCCTGAAATGTATGTACTGCCCCCTATTGGCAGGAAACTACACACTGTCACTTTAAACTATTGCTTTAAAACTGGTTCATTATTAGTCTACAAGCTACATAGAAACTGTACTTTTTTGGTTAAGTGTGCTAAATGACTTCATTAAAATTTCCAGATTCATGTTTCCAGCCTTAAACTCACTAGATAATTAAAAAAATTCCCCACAGTTCATAAAAACCCTTCTTTATGCCAAAACGGCCGATTACTTTTTACCCATTTTCTCTCTATAGGCACCTTCTTGGAAGAGTCGAGAAGCTTTTTGCAGTTTGTACTTTATTAGAGCTACGTGTCTGAAAATAAATCTGGGATGAGCTCAGGTCGGTCATTAAGTCGAAAAATATGTAAATACGGACATCTGGCACTGCAGGCTGAAAGGAAAGATCTCATTTATTAAACTGCTCCTTATATTTTATGCCGTGTAATCCTTTTAGCAGAACGTGGCTTTATCATATGTTTCATTAAAAGCACCCAGTGAGTATATTAAGAAGAAAGTTGAGGTTGTTTTAACTAAACTGAATAATGCAGCAGAGATGGAAATCATTTAGAAGTAAACAAATTAATCCAGGAGTCCTAAATTATGGATTTTATAAACTGCTGAGACACACAGATGAGATATTATTAATTTTGGAAAAATAATCACTTTTTTACATAATATTAATATTAATGCAAGAAGGATGCAGCACCTCATCCTGGAGTCCCTACACACGGTTCCAGTGTGCAAATGCAAGCTTTAGTTCGATTTTTTAGAAGATGTTTGTGTGTTTCGTGTCCCACCTTCAGCGTGGAGGTCAGTATGCGAAGGCGGTGCAGGCGATCGTTGAGCTGAGGGTCGGCGGCCCGTCGGAGGAACGACTGCCTGAACTCCGTTTGATCTCTGGCATCAGACCCCCGTCCTAAAGGACAGACTCCGCCCTGCTCGCAGGCTCGAAACAGGTCGCCAAGAGATGCGCCTTCACAGCCAGCTTCACCGGGAAACAGAAAACCGACATCATTTCAGTCAGAAGTGCTGAACCTCAGATCCACCACTGGAGGCC
Organism: Aphyosemion australe; assembly: GCA_006937985.1. Lineage (NCBI taxonomy): Eukaryota > Metazoa > Chordata > Actinopteri > Cyprinodontiformes > Nothobranchiidae > Aphyosemion > Aphyosemion australe. The sequence continues at coordinate 714,107 of SSNS01000002.1, forward strand.
AGCAGCAGACCTCCACCTTCAGATTATTAATGATGACAAACCCTCATCTCTCCTCTCTGACAGCCTCGGGGACATTTTCTCCACCGTGACACTTTTACTTCCTCCCCCACATCAATATTTATCATTTACTCCATCTTCTGACACGTCGTGCATACATCACCTGATTACAAAAGAAAAATCCTTATTTACTATTTTAGTCTGACACTTTCCTCTTGCCTCTGGCTTTACCTTGGCAACCAGAGCACCGCCGTCTCATTAGCCTCATTAGAGCGGTGCATGGCTGCAGTGTGTGATAATAGGTACCGACGATGACTTAAATGGATTTGTGTCTGCCCGAGAGCGCTTTTGTGCAACTGGCACATCCAGTTGCGTCATCGACTTCACCTTAAAATTTATTTTTGGTTTTGTGCGCTTGTCACTCAACGTGAGACACACTTTGCCTCTCCGCTCTGTGTTGTTGAACTCCTACAAAAGTACCAATGAGACGAGTTTGACTTTAGTTGGAGAAGAAAAGTTGTTATTATTTGGCAACTTTCAGGCAGATTTAACATTTAACTAAAAGGTGTTAAAGTGGGTGTGAAAGGTGAGAGTTTTGGAAAAGGAGCAAAATCTACAAAAATTCAAAGCAATGCAGTAAAAGGTCTGGATCAATAGCTTGAGCACAGCTTGTTCTTTTGAACCATCTTATTTGATGCTATGGAGCATCGCAGATACATGTGGATGAAAGTGTGTGTGCAGGATCGACAAAAGGACACATTTTTAAATGATTCCAAGGATTTTTCTTTCAGTTTTATCAAAAGTGTCGGTCTGACTCCACATCTAACTGCATCTGAGAATGTGTGATCAGTAAAATTAGTCCAAACACCTTTTTGAAAGCCACACTATGCAACATTTTCATATTTTTAAATCATGTAAAATGACCCTTTACAGGGTTAATGTCACTCAGACCCCCACCGCCCTCTGTGGCCAGAATACCGCACTTGCAACTTCAGAGTGAGTTGATTTAGTGATGAACCGCTCCTGTAGACACTAATGAAGGCTGAGGAGACATTTCAGCAGTTAGATTATGGGCTCGACACACGGGAGGCGACAAGTGGCGGCGACAAGCGGCAGCGGCCAGCGGCAGCGGCCAGCGGCAGCGGCCAGCGGCAAAAGCCAGCGACGCCTCTGTTCCAGGGTGAACAGCGAGTCCTCCGTTGTTTTGATTGGCCGTCAGATTGGAGGGAATTTTAGGTTAGTAAAGCAGTTCAGAGTTACAAAAGCGGTAGATATGAAGTCTCACAATGTTTTGCGAGACGGTTTGCTGCTAAATGAAATAGCCAATAGGAGAGCCCTTCTAGCCAATCAGAGGCGAGAAAGGCGGGATCTTCCTTGGCTATCCTACGATTCCAAATCATGCTGCCCGGAGATGTACTGTGAAGCATCCTGTCCGCTCATTGGTCAGTCAATGAAACCTCCGCTGATTTGTCCTTGTCCGAGCGACAGCGAACTTTCTGGGATCGCGTCGCTGGCTAGCGTGTGCACGGCACATGCATGAGTGCAAAATTTCACATGCATGTTTTTCGCGTTTCGCTTAGCAGGAGGGAGACCCAAGATTATCGCTTTGTCATGCTCGTCTCATTGGAAATGAATGGAGGAGAGGCGATGTCAAGTCCATTAAGGTGTTAAAAAGACAAATGCACAGCGAGGAGATACGTTTAACTTTTGCTTTCACCAAAGAACACTAGGGGGTGCTAAAAGCAAGCCAAAACTAGGGAAAATAGGCAGTTTTGGCTTGATTTAGCACCCCCTAGTGTCTGTTTTGTAGTACCGAAAGCAAAACGTATCTCCTGGCTGTGCGTTGATCTTTTTAACACCTTAATCTAACAGCTGAAACGTCTCCTCAGCCTTCATTAGTGTCTACAGGAGCGGTTCATCACTAAACCAAACAAACCAGCTGTGTTTATGATCTAAAACATGCAGGAAACCTGCTGGAAGCAGACTGCAGTCCCAACAGACCGGACCGGCAACCCTGAAGTTGCAAGTAGAATATTCTGGCCACAGGGGGCGACAGGGGCTGAGTGGCCTTTCATTAACCATGTAAAGGATCATTTTAGCACAAACTGGCTCAAGAACATGATTTAAAAATATCAAAAAGTTGTAAAGTGTTCCTTTAATGACTGAATCTTGCAGATAAAGATTTATCAGTGGCTAAAATCAAAATAGCACGCTTCAAATATTAGTCAGTAAACCCAAAACGTAAACAAATGAGTAAAACAGCAAAAGCACAAGTAATTCTCTTTTTAGGCTGGTTTTAACACAGATATCACATAACTAATGAGAACTATCATGAGTTGTTTTTCATTTAGGAGCGATAGATGTCTTCGCTGAGCTGGGATTACATAAACAGGTAAGACTGGGAACGTCTGGATCCACAGAGATGCTGTGGGAAGCTCTTCAAAACACATCAAACGTTCCACCTGACAAGTAGCTCCTCTGGTTTTTACACCAGGTTAAATAACACCTTCAATTATATAAAACCCTACTGGCAGCTCTTCTTTTTTAAACCTGAGCCGAGTTACTTGTTGTGAAGCTGGATGTAAAACTCTGTAGTTTTATGGTTTCTGCTTGTTTATTAGTAAACCAGCTGATTTTAAACATGAAACAATCCTATTGATTAAAACGGATGAACCAACTAAACGCTTTAAGAGATCTGTAATGATTTGCTTTGGATTGGATGTATTTTGCACCATATGAGTGCACCATAATGAACTCACCGTTGTGTGTTTGCTGCTCTTCTCTCGCCGGCGGCGCGAGGAGTGTGTGTAGGTTGCTGTCTCGTGGCAGTGTGAAGCTGCGGGGTTTCCCTCCCTGGGTTGCCATAGGAATCAGCCTCTGCATCGCCACCGGCAACGGGACGTTCCTCTGAGGAGGGAGAGTGTAAACGGCTCCGGCCATCATCGAACCACCCCCCGGGCCTGGCTCGGCAAAGACGGCGTCCTCTGTGAGAGAGAATGAAAGGCACGGGGGGGGGGGACGCTTTTGACTTGAACTTTCAATGCAGCATGACTCAGTTTTCTTAAAGGACACACTTGAATGTATGTTTCACCATCTATTTCCTATCAGAAGCGAATGCAGGAGATAGATGTAGGAGACTATTTTCATGAAAAACTCAGAGTGACCGATTAAAAACATTTTTTTTTCAGTGAAATACACCTTTAATCCTAATTTGTAACCAAAATGAAGGGTTGCACCCCTGGGTAAGAAGATGTTGTGCTTTAATTGATGGATTACCAAGAGGTCCAGTTTGCAGGTAGTGTAGTCCAGCTTCAGTCAGCGGCGTCTCGATCAGGTCCTGCCAAGAGCGCCTCTGAGAGGACGAAGAGCGACCTGGAGATCCAGTCTCACTGCTACCCCCTGCAGGACTGGAGCGGTACTACAAAAAAAACCAAATTAGTTATGAGTTTTCTTTATTTTACCTTTTCCATTTTAAATTTCATGGTAACCCTTTTACCTCCACAGGATCACATCTGTACTGCACATCGCTGCTGCTGCTGCCCCCTGGTTTCCTCCCACTGTGTGTGGTGCCTCCCCCCAGAGGGCCTGGATGGTACTGCGGCTCTGCAGCCGCCGCCGGGGGTTCACTACATAAGAAATCCTCCTGGGAAGAGCGAGAGCGAGATGTCTCTGTGGAGGACAGTCGAGTCCGGCCTTCCAAGTAGGCACTCATCTGATAGAGAGGGGGAAAAGTGGGGTGAACATTAAAAATAAACACAAAAAAACCTTCTGTTAGAGCAACAAATAACACTTATATTGTGTCCTCACTGCTCTCCTAAAGCTTGATTTTTAATAACAGGTTTTAAAATTGAATCACAGAGGAAAGCTGACTCTGAGTTTTGACTCTGAGTTTAATAAACACTTTCTACCAGGTCTCCTGGAGAACTGGTGTGTGAGCTGACTCACTGATGGAGGACGTGGATATGTGTCATATGGAGGTGGAGGACTGTCCTGCTTGGGGCTGGAGGTGGTGTCGTCCTCATGTTCACTCTCACTCCAGTAATCTGAGGCAAACACACATAGGATCAGGAACACACCTTTAATTTTCAATAAGTTCATTAATATTCCTAAACTACCCTGATGTTTGACCAGCCACCATCAATTTACATCTATCTATCCACTAATCCATCCATGGTTTACCCACCCATCCATCCACCAATCCATGGATTAACCATCCATCCATGGTCTACCCACCCACCCACCGATCCATCCATCCATCCATCTATCCATGGTTTATCCATCCATCCATCATCATCTCCATCCATCCATCATCATCTCCATCCATCCATCCATCCATCCATCCATCCACCCATCCATCCATCCATGATCTACCCACCCATCCATCTTTTGTCCAACATACATCAGAATACACTGACAATTTTTCTAATGACAGAGTCCCCAGTTACTCTGGGGACTGGCCAATGACAGCGCTGTATCTGTTTGGTGGGCGGTATGTCATTGCAACTGAGCAAAACTAAGATAACGTCTCGTTTGAAATGGCTTTGGCGTCAACTTTGGACTATTCAGACTTGGGCTTTTCTTTGAGTCAAGAGCAGATAGAGGCATTCAAGTTTATTTAGAAAAACAATGTATTTAATTTTCTTCTACGGTGTATGGTGGACTGCACCATTGACTGCCATCCGTAGTAGTGAGTATGTCACGTTGGTTGTTGTCCAATAGCATGTGGAGATGGTTTGAAAGTCAGCCGTAGATCCCGCCAGACGTATTTACTTATATAGGATGGCTTGCCAGCATACACTATTTTGACTAAACCATGAAACATTCAGACCCCCCCTCCCCAACAATGACTCAATCAACTGTCAGGTTATACTGCTTGGTGCCTTGGTTTATCAGACTATATACAAATTTAGAACACTGACAGGAAAAACAGGTCAAATAAGAAAAGTCCTTAATCAGGTGATCGATTATGATGCACCAGAGCAGAGTTCTAACCTTGCTCCTGGCGCATTCTCTCCCGCTCCGCGTAGCCCACCGCTGCCATGTTAAGGCGACTCAACCACCTACAAGAAAGAAAACACACCTGTTCAGCATACAAAACAACAGCTAAGCTTGTTTTTGTTCCTCAAAACCAAACAATACACCAAACAAATAAAGATTAAACTACTTTTAGTCTTTTCTTTTAACCTAATTCAACCTTTTTTAAGAAAAAAAAAGTCCTTTCTGCATTTAAAATAAAAACTTTACCGATATATTCCATAAAAACTGCTGTGTTGTGCTCTGTGGGAGGTAAATACTAAGTTCCACTTCACTTTTGTCACCCAGCTGCGATTGTGCCCCACTGCATAACCATCATCTGTGTTTAGAACTCGCTGCTTTACCTGTTCATGTCATCCACTCCATCTGCCGCAAAGTAGAAACTCTTGACCTTGGGGTGGCACGCTTTGAAAGCACTAGAGAGACGGGGAGAGTTATTTTTACCTGCACACATTCGTATGTCAGCCACACATGAGAATAACATAAATAAGCAATAAACCCGTTTCCTTCGGACACTCACTACTTCTTTCGACATTCGCTGGCCCGGTCGATCTTAAACTCTGGAAGACTGACGAAACCTTCTGCCTTTTCATCCTGAACGAAACATAGAGGAAACACAAAGAAAATCACTTTTAAAACTTTAAACGAGCTACAGCTTTTCTGTTAGCACTTTTAAAGTAAACGAGACGTACCTCCTCATTGATGTACCAGTACAGGCAGTTGTCCTTCAGCACAAACCAGTACTTCTTCCATTTCTGAGAAAAGTAACCCTTAGCATCCCTCTTCCTCCAGAGCCAGCCCTCACAGTCGCCTCTGCCCAGCGCCTTGCAGGAAACGCGCCTCCGACTCAGCGAGGCCAGAGCTCGTCCTGAAACAGATGAAAGCTCGTATAAAAACCCCGACGAGCCATTCGAGTCCTCCAGTGTCCCATCTCGCCTTTCATGAGAATAATAGCTTTCATAAAACGCCACATGCTAATGCAGCAACAGCTTCTGGCAGGACTTCAGTTTGTGGACGGGAGATTGCTTCAGTCCTGCGGTGAGTAAGTGGTGTTTATTACTAACGATTCTTTTATTTTCTGCACAAAAAGGGCTGCAGCATTGTTCACAGCAGGCCTCTTCAAAAGCTTACGAGGCTTCCAGGTGAGACCCACAAAAGGAACTTCTGTTGCTCTGAGTGAAACGTCTTTTTATCGAGGATGTTGGCTCAATGTTTCATTTACGGCAGAATCTCTTTCCTCGTGAAGCCGTGTGAAAAATACTCCCGTCTTCAGATAATGAATCATTTATATTTCTGAAAAAAGGGGGCAGTGTATTTCCTGAAAATGCACAAGAAGGACTCTGAATTGGTGATTGTTCTCATTTTCATGCAGACGCTTCAGGCTACAAACTGATACCATCATTAATTTGGTCATAAAAGAACTAATTTATTGTAGAGAATGAGGACGTTTACTCAAACTGGACCAGAAAAAGGACTATTAATTCATTATAGGTTTGATAAACGAGCCATTTTGGATCAGTTATAGCATCGGTGAATTCTTATTATCGTGTTAATTTAGACATTTTGGTTTATTTGCTGTAAACAAGCAGATTTGAGCAGATGGAGCTGAAGCTTTCAAAGTTTCTCACAACAGCAGATGGTGAAACAAGTGAATGACCTGAAAAATCTCCAACATGACTCGGCAAAGAGAGACAAATGGATGGTAAGAAGCAAAAAATAAAACTGATCAGTCTTCATTTATTTAAAGTAGGAGAAATGAAATGGAAACGTGTGGTTTTACTTCTAGATAAGGGCTACTTCTGTTTTATGATGAACATCATGATCAGATTCTCCTCAGCTGCATCTTTTCTCTCATATCTTCAAAAAGACATTTTGTTTTTCTGTCTTTAAAGATTGTGATGTCATTGTGACTTCTGCATGAACAATGTGATATAAAACTAGTCATCTAGAGGACACTAGTCCGTCCATCTGTCTGCCCATCCATCTACATATCCATCCTCTACTCAACTTTATTTATAATGTACTTCAAACACAAGTTTACCAAAGTATAAAAACGTAAAGCAAAAGTAACCCCCCTACAAAATATGATTAAAATAAAGAGAAGAGAAACAGATCAGAATGCCAACAACTCATGCTGTCCTATAAACCAAAGTGAACAAGTGTTTTTTTTATTAAAAGTGATTTAAAAACAGATATTGAGGTCTAATGTGCAAAGGTAGCTTATTCCATAATTTAGGTGGCACCACTGCGAAGGCTTGATCCTCTCCATCCAACCAGCCTGAATACAACTGTCCACTCATCTGAGGTTAGGGAGGAGGGGTATTCATAGGTAGTTTCTGCACATTAAGCAACATCAGACAGCTACACCTTATAAGCTTGACCCTCCCATATTTCAGTCAGAATTGATAAAGCTCATTGGATGAGAAGCGAAACGTCTTCAAGAAACCAAAGAAGTCCAGTCGCCTTCATTCGAACTCCTTTGGATTTGCAATAAATTCATAGAATGCACCTGGCTTTGAATTTGGATCCTTTCAGATACAAACTGGACTTTAATCTGAACTGGATTTTGTTTGGAGTGTTTTTAGATTACTTTTTCACGAGTTATAAATAAATTACAGTCATTTGAACATTCGATCAATATTTATTGTTGTCACTGAGTTTTATTGAATAATGCACTTATACTTTTTTTTTCATTATTTGGCATTTTTATGCTCCCATATGTTTAGGCTTCAGAGAGCTTAAATTTAACAAACGTAAAACATGTTTTTGTTTTATTAAAATCAAGTTTATTCCTCATAATAAACTTAAAAAAAACAGTGAGCGACAACTGGCAGCGTCAGCTCAGGTCGAGAAAGTTACTGCTTCCTACCTTTATTCTTCTTCCTGTTCTTTGACTGCAAGGAGGATGGCTGCTGGTATGTCTGAAGAAAGAAGAAGAAGAAATAAGAGTGGAGAGGAAGAGGGAGCAGGCTGTCAGGATGAATCAGTGGCCTTTGTTTGCTGCAATGAATCCTGGGATAGAAAAGATGACAAATCTTATGGAGAACAGAGCGATGACACAAGGAGAGGAGGCCGAAGACACGCAAAGGAAGAAATCCCACGTTTCTGGTTATTTCATCCTCACGCACACACACAGAATGGAGGAGTCAACTTCACAGAGGACATTAGCCGTTTTCACACGTCTAAACATAGAACAGAAGGGATGAGAGGGGAGGTTCAGGTGGCACACTAGGATGTCCAGGTGATGGAGGACGTGAGAGGGAAGCAGAACTCAGGGGGTCTCTAAAAATAAAGACAAACGTCAGAGAAGAAAGCACACACACCATTAAAGCAATACTTTTATATTTCTACACAAATGTTTTCTTTAGATTTCTTACATCTTTGCAAAGGAAAATTGCAACTTTTCAAGCACTTTTAAAGTAAGTTTTCAAGATACTATCACTTTTTTTTTTCTTTCTTTTTACACAAACAGGAGTTGTTTTTTTTACCTTCTTATTTCGCTGACGTTTCGATCGCAGCTGCGATCGAACCTCAGAGCTAACATCGCCATCTTGGCGACGTCACTTCCTTCTCCGTTTATCTGCGGGCAGCTCTGAGGATGATCGCAGCTGCGATCGAAACGTCAGCGAAATAAGAAGGTAAAAAAAAACAACTCCTGTTTGTGTAAAAAGAAAGAGAAAAAAAAAAAGTGATAGTATTTAGAAAAAAACACAGAATGAACGCTCAAAAGAAGTTTTCAAGATTTTTCCAGCAGCTGTATAGGAGGATCTTTTGTGACGTCAATGTTTATGTTTTTCACATTGCATCATGGGACCTGGGTGGCAACAAACAGCGTATTTTGCCTATAATTCAATTGTTTTGCACGTTTGGAGGAGGATTTAGCGAAGCAGATGGATCATTCTTGCTGTGTGGTTGATCGTTCGGCCCGTGGGAGGCTTGATAAAAAGTTTTATTCAAATTTCCTCCGTAAAGGAGCGCGAAATATGAAATAGATGATTGCGGGTGACCCGACTGTCTGAAGAAAGCCTGGATTCCTGCAGCAACGGAGTTTGTGTGGCTCATTTGTTCATGGTAAGTGCTTGTAACTAAGTATTTGTTCATAAGAGAAGATGCTTTTTAAAATATTCATGTTAGTGTAGTTTTATATCCACGGAGTCATTTAGTTTTCGCGTTCTGATTCAGGCGTCTCAGCCCGCGATCGTTATAATAATAAATAAATGAATAAGTAAAAACTAACAACACTGGTTAATGAAGACTTACCCAGCTTTGCAGTCGCCGTGAGGATTTATCCACCCACAGGTGATGTGAATCACGCTGACTCCGCTCGCCGGCCGGTGCCGACTTCAGCACGACCACGGCTTTACCGAAGTCAAGGCTTCCTGTTTTGCAGAATAGTTCAGCCAAACTTTCCTTGAAACACAATAATTGTAGACCTCCAGACGTTTGAAAGCCTTTAACTGTTCTTGAGCGAAGGGTCCAGGACTTTCTGTTGAATAGGAATAAATGTCTCCCCAGCAGCGTTGTGGAGAAAACACCGGCGAATCGGACCAACGTTTTCTGTCATCCCAGAGCTCAAACAGGCTTTAAATAACTTTATTTTTGTCTTCATTACAGATTTTAAGCTTCTCTCTAACCCTCCTCCTGTCTTTAGACGTTAAAGTGTTTATATTTTGGGGATTTCGCCCGTTAACTCGCGTGAAAGTGTACGTCACGTATTGATAGCAGGCCGTCTTCTGCCACACAG
>SSNS01000002.1:723911-901411 GCA_006937985.1 Aphyosemion australe
CACAGCCTCTAGCGCACAACGATGAAAAAATATGTCAACAAAGATCCTCCTATTGATGATGATTGACATACATGAACAGTACAAATATGATATATTACTTATTTAATGTCCTTGCCGTCTAAAAATAAATGTCACTGTACTGTAATCAATTTCAGTTACAAGCACTTTTATTTAAAAGTCAAGCACTTTCAAAAACTGTCAAGCCTTTTCAGAGCTTTTAAAGTAACAGTTTTTTTAACTTTAAGCTAGCGCTTTAACATTGATCTCAGTGATTGTTGAGTTAGAAACTTGACCAGTTTCATATCTGACAACACTCTGCTGGCCAAACACCACACTAGATAGTTTTGTGGAGTGGGTAGGTGTTCTAGGGGGCGCTCTAATACCTGTTTTACGGCTGTTAGCTGTAATGCTAACAGTTAGCTTTTTCAGTTCATCAATCATCAATAAAAAGCACAAGAAGAAGAAAAAGAAGTAGTTTGCTTTTTCTGTTGGCATCATGGCGGAGCCTGGAAGTAAAAGTAACAGAGTAATGTCTTTGGAGGTGAATCAAAGAGCTAAAACCAGAGTGAACATCGGCGCGGCCTACGCTAGTTTGCGGGAGCTAAAGGAGGCTAAAAATCATGGACTGATGGTGACCTGGCTTTGTTGCTACTGGAATTGTAAGTAATAATATTTCTGTCCAACAGTGTGGATCTTTTTACTTCGTGGTTTATTTTAGTATTAGCTGGCTCATGTTAGCGTTAGCTCGTTGTTAGCGCTAGCTACAGCAGGCTGCAGCAGGGTTGTTTACAACAGTTGTAATTCCACTTTCAACCAGTGGAGCACAAAACTCCTTGTTGTTACTTTAAGTACCATTAATACAGTATTCTATTTGAGTTTATAATAATTTTAAAGTTCAAACTTTATTTAATTTGCAAATAAAAACACAATGACATTAATATAAGAAAATGAAAAATGTATCCAGAAAAAATGAATCTTGGTAATATGAAGTATTTCCACATAGGATTTTAAAGCAACATTTACAATTCTTTTAAGCAATTTATTAGATTTTACAGTGTACTGACTGTTTTTACTAGGTTACATTTCTATTGTCTGTGATTTTAAAGACATTTGCCTTCTGGAGTGCAGAGTTAATGGAGAATCTCTTCAAATGATTCTTGCTGGGTAATTTTCTAAGCTCAGTGGCTGAATCACAGCTAAATGCGTCATCACCGACAGGCTTGCTTACATATTTACAGCTGTTACAAATCAAAAAGCACGCATTAATAATTCACGCTCGCAATTCCTCAAGCTCTGAAACGTGCTTTCTACACCACATGAATTAACCATAAATGATCTAAGGACATTTTTTATTTTGTTTTTTTATCAAAACCTTTGATTTCTGTGTCTTATGGTTATTAATAAGGGGGCTTAGAGCCAAATAGAGAAGATAGAATTCTAAGAAGGTGTTTGACTCTCAACTCCAGACCCTCGACAGGTCAGATGGGGCAACAGACCAGCTCTGATGTCACAACGCTACACATGTCAGAGGCTGGAGCGCGGCCACTCACGGCCAAATGCTCTGCAGGACAGCTGACACGGGCCCGCCCACTCCCACTGACACGCCATCTGCCATCGCTGCACCGTGCACTCTCTCAGCGCACGCTGGATGCAAACATGCAAACACTTTTAATTTTCCAGGAGACTCTGTCAGGACGGATAAAGGTCGAAGCGCCCGCCTGAGACAGATGTCACGGAAGTGACAGGGGGTAATAACGAGTCAGCGTTTGCCGCAATCACAACTCACCGCAGCTCTTTCATGACAAGGGTAAAAGCTCGACGCCTGTCACAAATCTCAGAGGTTTGACTGTTCAATTAAAAGCAAAAGAAATGAGAAGAATATTCATAGCTGCAGTTTGGATCCACGATGTGCTGCCATACTGAACTGCTGCCTCAGTGAGGAAACATAACGACTCATCGTGTTTCCAGCTGTACTGGGGTGTAGTCCTGGCTAACAACAAATATTTGTGTTTTACTCAAGTGACCCTAGTCAGAGGGGTCACGTGCAGAGAATGCAGGAAGACTAACAGCCAAACGACTAGTAGCTCAGTGTTCCAACGTCCACAAACAGCAACTGCTATCACAACTTGAGAATAACGAGATACAACACAAATGCTACAGCAAGGGGGAGCCAGGACACGAGGTCAGAGGGGAGCTAACATCAACTCCTCATCCAGAGATTGGGTACGAAGCCCCGATAAGTGAAACGACGCTGAACAAAGCTGCAACTGACCTGAGAGATCGGATCGCAGCTCGAATGAACACCAGGCAACCCCGACGCCGACTACAACGGCCAAGTGAAGTACCATCAGAAACCCTTGAAGATGTGAATGCAGCATTGAGAATGATTCCTACAACCACCATCACTGAAACCAGTGAGCTGATATACGCTTCAGCAGCAGTGATCCTGGAGATGCTTGGCTATAAGAGCATGAGCAACCATGAGAAAGTACCCACCATGGAAAAGGAGGTTGGAGGCCAAAATCAAGGCAGCATGGAGAGAAGTGAGCCAACTGTCAGAGCTCCAGTAGCCAAGAGCCACAGCCAGATACCCATACCTGAAGCACTGGAAACTGCCAAACAAAGGCTCCAAGCCATGGCTAGCAGCCTAAAGAAGTAGACGAGAGAAAGTGAAGCCAGACGAATAAACCGGCTCTTCTCAACCCAACCAGCTAAAGTTTACTCCCAGTGGCAGGGTAATACCAGCAGAGCAGACCCATCAAGGCTGGAGACTGAACAGTACTGGAAGAGCATTTGGGAGGAGGCGTCACACAAAAGCGATGCAAAGTGACTAGCCTCTCTAAGAGAAGACCACAGCAACCTCCCTGAGAAGAACCCAGTATCCATCACTGTGGCAGACATCCAACAAAGAGTCTCAGGTATGAAAATGACGTGATCCACGCCTACTGGCTTACTGCACTCCATGAGCGCCTGGCAGCACAAATGAACCAGCTGCTAAAGGGCAGTAACCCCCAAACTGGAGAAGTGGCTAAAGCAGATCCCAGGAAAAACATCTCAGTCCAGAAAAGTGCAGCTCTAGGAACAGCTAAGATACTGAAGAACCCTCAAGCTCCCAGGATCTGGTAGAGGACCCGAGCTTGGAAGGATGAGACCACCCGTGCCAACTCTGCATAGGTACGTCTGCAAACGTGCATGCATGCTCTGTTATTGACATCTGTATGTAAGTGGATAGCTAACGCTACTGGCTAATGCTGAGCAGCAGTCAACTCAAACTGCATGGGGCTCTACGGGATGGGCTTAGCAAAAAACACATTGATGTATTGCCTATGTTGTATCAGGACTGGGTAAGACTATCACGTTTACAGATTTCTAAAAAATCTTACATACTTCCTGAAATGGGGAAAACTCCAGATTGCTGCCTTAAAGTGGAACTTTTTGCGGTTTTGTCGAATTATAAAATAAATAAAGGAATAAAAGGAGACGAACAATGGCCTCCATCAGGACAACAAAGAAGAAAAATCCAGACAAGAAAAGAAATATTCTTACATGATAAACAGAGGCTTGGTCCCGAGGAGGTGAATCCCTCTGGTTTGTCTGAAAAAGATAGTGGGAGGGGCTTTGGCTGTGGTGGCTCCGCCTCTTGGCGCGCTTAGCCGTGTCATTGGACCGTTTGCCTGGGCGAGCCGTGTGGGAGGAGTAGTCGTCAGAGCCGGTCCTTTCCTCCCCGCCTGACAGTCCCACGTAACGCATCAGCGAAGCGTCTGTGAGACAAAACGCCAAAGCTTTAAACTGCAGCTCCAACACCCACGTCCAGCAGCACACAGCAGCATTCAACAGCACACATACGAAAATAAAACAACCCCAAAAGGTTGCATCATTCAAATTTATTCTAATGAGGGCAGAAATTAAAACTATTACAGATTTTGACCTTTAGTCAGAGCAGGAATTCTGGGTTAATCAGGTGTCGTGAACACTTCACGCTGTCGACTGCAGTCAGCAAATAAACAAACAGATGCAGACTCTGTTAAAATCAAAACTGCACAACTTCATTTCATGGATTTCCATGCTTTATATTCAGGTAAGCTGATGATGCAATCCAAATAAATGCATTCGTTTTTTAGTTCAACAGTATCTCATCCTAGTCTTTAAATTACAGAACATTTCTGTAAATAATCTCATTTTAAAATGTTTATCTCCATTAAAAGTAATAGAAATAGTCTACGGGATTGACAGAAATGTGTTGATATTTCAATTAAAAGTCAAATAATCTTTTTTTTATTTATTTTTTTTTTATAATTGAAACAGTGTAAGACAGCAGTAATCCTCTTTGGAGTTATGTCCAATCAGAAAACAGCATTTTTAGCTCAACTTTGCAGTTCAGATGGAACATGAACATGTTTTTCATGTGAGCTCATGGGGAAAAACATATAAAACCTTCTGAGATCACACAGGAAACATGCAGAAATTGTGTTTTACATATAAATTTACCATGTTTGTACATGTGAAAATCATTTTTAGCTCAAAATCCATGAGAAAATGTATTTTATGTATGTTAATGTTCCATTTTCACATGTTAAATTAACATGTGAAGTTTGTGTGGTTTTCCCTGTATCCCAAATGTATTCCTGCCATCTCAAAACAGCTCCAACCTCCTAAAATTAACAGTTTTTCAGTGTAATTTTCAGAAACTTTATCCCACACCATCGTAATTTTTGGCAGAAAGGTTAAATTCCAGCCAGATTTGATCCACCGTATGTATAAACAACTCCATGTTAAACAAATAAAAAACATCTAAAGCCCTACTGACAGAGGTGTGAAGTTGATGTTTAAAGATGCTAACATTACATTTTGCTCCTGGCTGTGGTTCGACTAGCCTTTAGCTCATCAGTCCTGTCCTGTCATACATTAATTAAATCCCCCCCAACACAAAAAAACATTTTTAAAACAGTGACCAGACTTGATTAGAAGGTTTGCATCTGATCCACTTTCCTAACTTCTCTCTAAACTCAGGTTTCCTCCACCTCCTCCCGTCTGCAGCCTCCACCCTCCGGTCCTCCTCTGGTTGCTTAGCAGCGGCCAGAGGAAAGTGAGACACAGAGAAAAGCTGCTGTCAGCGTCACCATGGCAACTGTATGAGTGATTCAGGTGGAGGTCAGGGAGAATGGCCCTTTATTCCTCCTCTCTCACCCTTTCCTTGTTTCTCCCTTTCCTATTCTATTCCTTTTCCAGCGCTGCCTTTTGTTTTTTCTGCCCTTGTGTCAACAGTCCATCTCCTTCACCTCCGTGATGCTGCGCTGCAGACACATGCTCTGATCTATTCATCAGTTCACAGAAATGGGAACGTTTTAGCATCCGTCTGAGGGGGAAACGTTTCCGCTCACCTCTGCGGGTTTCTCGGTTGAACTTGGCCGGGTCCTCGTAGTCGCCCACCCAGTTGCACTCCACGGGCATGGAGATGGGTCTCAGCCTGCCTACAAGTTCACATTCAAATAAAACATTAGCTTTGCAAATATCCCAGAGGAGCTGAAACTTCACAATTGCATCCATCTGTTATAAACGCTGAACATTAACTGAAGGAGTTTCATCAAGCTTGTAATGATTATCATGAGAAAACTTGAAGCTCGTCTTATTCTGAGTTGCCGCACGTAATTTATATGCACCCACACACACAAACACAAAGGCTGTATGATGGCAGACCATAAGTGGGCGTGGTGCAGTACACAGGCTCCTCCTCTTCTCGCCGGCGAGACTCTTGATCCAAGAAGGAGTTGGGTGACTCGGAGCGCTTAGCGGCACTGATGCCACCATGGTTACGAGATGCTTCCTCTGTAGACAAAGCTCCCGTCTCGTCTCTATGGCAACACCAGAGGCAGTGAGGGATCAGATCAAAGCTGTCAACAGCTGGAAAAGTTCTATAGAAGAGCTACCTGGGTGTGTAGGGCTCAGCAGGTGGAGGGGGAATGAAAAGGTCTTGGAGGGCGGAGCTTTTGGTGGGCGTGCCCGAGGGTGTGGCCGAGCCACTGCCTGGACTTCTGGTTGGCTGTAAAAAAAATACAAATGTAAACAATCAACTCTTGTTGTCTTTTTGGCCTCAAAATGAAAACGTTTAAAGTAAATTTGTGATTTGCTGTTAGTTTTCAAACTTAGAGTAGAATTATTTATAGTCACAGGAAGTCAAATTAACAGTGATGCGTATGCACTTCCTGTGTTTCCTCCTCTAATCAGTCAGAACTCTAGAGAGGAACTTCATAATCAGGTGAGCTCTGAGGATGTGGGTGGAAATCCATCAGGTTTTTTTCCTTCCCATTGAGTCCGTTTAACTGGGAAACCAGCTCCTGCTGAGCCTCAGCTCCCTGACCTAATTACACGCTTTGGCTGCGGCCGAGCAGGAGGAGGAGGGATGCCGTGGGGAATTAAAGTGGGCCATCGTGACGCTTTAATAAAGTCTATAAACGGTGGAGCCAGTCCCACCTGCAGAGCCAGGGGTTTCCAGCGCATGTTCTTCAACAGGGCGGGGGCGGAGCTAAGCGTGCTCTGTGGACGCTTCTTAAGGGTCAGGGACACGACGCCTTTATCGGCCCTCAGGGAGCCCACCAGGTTACGCAACTGCCATCCCACCTGTGGACCAAAGAGGACAAACAGCCGGATCATTGTTTGGGAATTATCTCTAAATAATAAGTGCAAAAATAAATGAGCTGATATTAATTTTACTCCACTTATGAATGCAGGCAGTTTGAATTCTGTCCATGTCGTGATTGCTTGTTGATGCTTCTGTGCAAAGCAAGTAGGAGGTGAGGTGGTAGATCTATCTATAGAGCTTTCATGTGATGTAACCTGCCCTCATTTTCAAAACAAAAGCATCTTATCACCCATCTTTTTTACATTTTTACTCACTACTTGCAGAAAGCCACGCCTACGCCTCTCGCCTGCGGCGGATTTGTGAACAAAAACGTTTTGTAAACAAACATAAAAACGTCTACAGGGACGAGATACGCAAAGCCTCGGCGTACCTAGACTTTGTGATGGAACAGAACGTGCCAGTTCTCACGCAGGTCTAAACATCGTAAAGCCAGACATAGAAATTCAAACTTCAATTCAACAGATTTTTCTTGAGTAAATGTCAGAAATTAAAGAAAGTTTATTTAAAAGAGACAGAGGAGGCAGAAGCAAGACGTGATAACCTGACAAATAAAATGACGTCAGTTTAAAACTTTAAAGTCATTAATAAATTCCTAAAATTCATCCAGAGGTTAACAGAAATCCAGTGATCAACTTTCAAGTCAAGATTTACTGAGACGCTATCGAGATATCCTGAAGTAGTGAATGCATCAGCCGTAGAAAAATGTTTGCCCTCTTCTGGATTTGCTTTTGTTTGGACAAAAACGACTCAGATGGGATGACCTGTAGGAATGACACCACCCAGGATGCTGAATGAACCATTGAAACCCTGTCAAACCTAATGAATTCATTGTTTTGAGGAAAGATCTTAACTAAAAACCTGCAGAAATGACTACTCTTGCAACCATCCTTTCAATGTTGGACCAGTACATTTGAAGATATGCTGGCCAATTCGTTGTTTCCCTTACCTGCAAAATCAAGTCATTACATTGATACAGAATTTGGGCACTCTCAACATTATTTGGGGGCTTGTTCGGGATTACATCCAGCATTTAAAGAGGTCATACACTCATTTAAAAAATCTTCTGTGGTCTCTAGTATGAAGAAATGCCTTGTTAGTAAAGGTTGACCAATATCGTTTTTTTTTCTATTGCCGATACTGATGCCAATATCTAAGAGACATGGTCAGCTGATGGCCGTTGGTCCGTTGTTCATAGTCGATATCTAGACGTTTTCCACCTTATTTTCATGCTAAATTGTCACTAATGCAAGTGTTAAAGTCAGGCACCTAAATAAAGTTAATTTAGAGTACTTATTATGCAGATGTTATAAGTGAACGTAAAAATACATTTAAATTCAATTCTGCAACAGCACCGGGCTGCCCGGAGATGTGCCTGACTTTAAATCGGCTTAAGGACAAATATGGGCCGATGCTGATGTATAAAAAAACGGTAAATATCGGCCCGATATATCGGCCGATCATTATATGGGTCTACCCCTACTTGTTAGTCATTTTCAGTAGAAAATTAACTTCTACTAGCTGAGACGTGTTCTTCTCTTTGCTAAATCAACACAGCCTATTGTGGTCATGAGCCACGGTGTGCGAGTCCACGAATGCTAATTTACAGTGTGACATAGATCTGTGTAGCTTTTCTGACCTGAGCGTTTTATCGCCCATTTTCTGTTCACAACTAACCCCTCCTTTCCATTGGACGTGAAAACTTTGCGAAACGTACTACATGGCAATTAGCTGCCATTACAGTGAACAAGTTCCTTTCCACCGACAGCAAAGTGTAACGTTTTGCACGCGTCCCAGAAGTGAAGGGACGCTAGCATTATGTTTCAAGTCTATTTTTGATGCGCTACGCTTCCAAAACACGTCAAACTCCGTAGTTCAGATCGGGTCAGACAGGAAGTCAAACATTTGGAAACTTTCAAAATAAGTAACGTTCAGTACGTCATTTCCTGTGAAACCCCCGTAGCCGATGTAAAGAACAGAAAATAAACCAGACCTTTTTGGATACGTGTAACTGTCTTTCTCCTTGCTTGTTATTGTGTGGACTTCTGAAATCACGCGTAGTGTCGCAATTCTCCTGTGATTTTGTCACCTCACAGGATCAGCTGTGTGGAACGCTTTCCCTCCCGTTTCGTTTCAGAATCACTCCCCGTTGGGAATGAGCTCGCGGGTAAAACGCCACTATTACGTTACGCGCCGCTCTCACATCCAGTGGAATGAAGGGGTAATGCAGGAAATAGGGGTAGAAGACTAATTTCATATTCAGCCTGCATGTGAAACTCAACGTGACCGCTCATATTTTAAAAATAACAAGTATTATGCATTTCTTAGTGAACCTCCACTTTAAATATTCTAAATCAAGGGAGCCCAATTCTGGTCCTGGAGGGCCGGTGTCGGTACCAGATCTGCTCGGGTGCAAGATAGGCTCGGGGTCCTTCGCCTGCCGATGATGACGGCAAATCCACTCGGATTTCACACATAAGTTTTGGAAAGAGCTTAGCAGTTTTGTCTTGTTTCTTACCGCCTAAATATTTGCTTTATAACTGTTTTTGTTAATAAAACATCATATTGTCGTAGTTTTGTAAAAAATGTGAACCTACATAAAACCAACAGCAGACTTCCAAAAAGCACAACAGTTTTTATATGTGGAAAATTGTAAATGTATTTACAGAATTAGCAGCCATTTCTGTATATTTTGTTAGTTCTTAAATCCATTCATTCATTCAAAATGTTGCTTGCCATTTGTTCAATAGTTATTTTATTTTTATTTTGCCCCTTTTCATCAAAATCAAGAGCTGCTGAGGATCTCTGTTTATCAATTGATATTTTTGCTTTTATTTTACGTTTCCTTTGGCAAAACAAACATTTTCCCCGAAAAGTGTTTGTTTTTGGACTACAGGTCTACAACCACATGGACTACAACTGCAATTTTGTTTAAACCAATCAAAATCTTCATTGTCAACGTGCTACCGTAACTTGTATGAACGTGGTATCGTAACTTCTGTAAGTCTTACGTTCAGCCAATCATCTAGTGTGACGTCATCGGCAGGCGCAGGACCCCGAGCCAATCTTGCACCTGAGCAGATCTGGTACCGACACCGGTATCCAGCACGTTTGAGTTATTTCTGTGCAACAACACTTGATTCAGTGGTTGAATCACCTGTGCAGCAGCACATCAGCCTCTGCAGAAGCCTGTTAATCACCTGATTGAAATCAGGTGTGTTGAAACAGAGTTTGCTGGATACCGGCCCTCCAGGACCAGGATTGGCACCCCTGTTCTAAATGAAAAAGGCACCAGAGTTGCATTCTTGGAAAAGCTATTTTATACTAGATTTAAAGAACACATTCTATCCTAATAATGGTTTATCCAACAGACTGACCAAAAATGTATCAATAAACTTTTAAATAAACACAAATGTATTTATTTAGAGCATGCAGCAGCACAGATTTAAGAGTAAACCAACCACGGTTTGGTGATTAACTTGAATGACTTCATCTCCTGCGTGGATCTTCTTACAGCGGTCGGCCGGAGACTACAAACACAAGAACCAAGAGGCAGGCAGATGATTAGGAATCCATTTGGGCTCACTGATCCTCGTCCAACACATTTTTGAGAATTTTCACAACAAAGTGTACTTAAATAATCAATGACATAACAGGCAGCCATGAAGACTCGTCCAAATGGAAGCTGAGAGGATGTTGTGAAAAGATAAGTTGACAGGTTGGCTGATGTTCAGAGCAGAAAAATAAGATAACAGTTTTCTGGTAGAAATGAAAAGCAGCTCTCACCCCTTCCGTAGTTCCTGTGATCACATGCAGACCGTCGTAGGTCGATTTGATGTACATCCCCTGGTGAACAAAAACACAAATCTTATGAATTTTGAAAAACAACAAGTCCCTTTCCAACATCACACCTCACAAACATCAAACTAAAGTTAGGATTTGCTCTGATCTAAAGTTCAGTCACTGCTTTTCTTCAGTTCTGGTTTCTTTGCTGCAGTTAAATCAAAAGAAAACATTCAAGCAGCTGAACTTTCATCTGATCCGATGTTAGCTTTTCTCTTCTGGCCCGGCTGCTGTCAAAGTGGGTTTGATCAGAGTTTCTGGATTCACTGATTTAAACGATAAATGGCTGTTTTCCTTTGTGTAGAATCTGTAGAATATTATTTTGTTTTCATTTGCTGATAAAAAAACGTGCAAAACCACATTTTATCAATGCTTCCATCTTTGTCTGAAAAGAGTGGTAAATGGTCTGTATTTGTATAGCGCATTCTTAGGGTTCTACAACCCCCCAAGGCTCTTATTATTATCGCTTTGCTGCGCTTGTCTCATTGAAAATGAATGGAAGAGAGGCGATGTCGCCTCCCGTGTGTCGAGCCCATTAAAGAGACATGAACATTTCCAACCTACACACATCTTTACAGATTTATTGACATGGGAAAAACGATATCGGTTAGAGTCAGAGATTTCGATAACGATAAATTTTCAATTTATCGCCCAGCCCTACTCTGACGTTTTGAGTGAGATTACACATCTCAGATTACAGCAGGGGTGCCCAATCCTGGTCCTGGAGGGCCAGTATCCTGCAGGTTTTGTGGTTTCTCTGCTCCAACACACTTGATTCAGTGGTTGAATCACCTGTTCAGCAGCTCATCAAGCTCTGCAGAAGCCTGCTAATCACCTGCTAATTGAAATCAGATGTATTGAAGCAGAGTTACAACTAAAACCTGCTGGATACTGGCCCTTCAGGACCAGGATTGGGCACCCCTGGATTACAGTAACATGACCAAACAGGCTGCAGCTGAGGACATTACCAGGCCTTCCGAGGTTTTGATGTTGGTGAGGTGAACCAGCTCAAGGTGGGCCGACTGAGAAACCAGCGGGTCTGACGACACGCACACAATGTGCTCGCACACCTCCGACAGAGTCTTGCACTACAAAGAAGAGAAATAACAAGCCAGGGGGTGTTAAACGGGGGTTTATTGATGATCAGGGAACACTTTGTGCCTTGTGTTTGTCAAAATTAAACTGTAAAAAGGAATCTCTTCACCACAAAGCAACTTATTGCTTTTCTTTTTGGCTTTATCAAGAGAGAGAAAAGTACTTTCCTTGCAAACATTTATTTTTTTCATTAGAAGTCAAATGAGAGAATTATTCCCTGTGGGGAGGAACACAGCCTGCATGAAAATGAATGAGTTTACTCCACAAATCCATTTTTTCCCTTCTGTTTGCATTCCTGCAGCAGATCATTTAACCTCAATAACATGGACCCTGGTTAGTTTTTGTTACATATAAAAAAGCTGCAACATCCAAGAGTTTCATTTTGCCAGAAGTCTGTAAAATAACCGCATCAGCCCCAGAGATGATAGAGGTGAACTTCATTTTGCCCGTCGCTGTGCTGAAAATGACTTTCTGATAAAACTTAAGAGCAGTATTTTTTTTTTTATCTCTTGGCAGAGACAACAAAACCGCATTCGACTGCAGGCGACAGTTTTAGGCATCACTTCCCGGGGAGAGAAAGGTTCGAATAAAAACTGCTGACTCTATTTTTGGACTCAAAACTTTCTTTGGGAAGCTTTCTGCCACGTCGACAGTAAATTCCCAGCAGACTAAAAGCTTTGTCCTGCAAGCGAGTTTATTAATCATCTCCTAACCTGTTAAAATTCTCTCCATATTGAAGGTAATGCTGTCGTTTCTCTGAATACGTCTCACTCTCCAGTCTTTGAGATGCTCCCGTTTCCTAATTTGACCCTGATGAATCGACTCGTAGGTCCTCCTCACCGCTGAAATGTCAATTTGTCACAACATGGAAAGACGGTGAGGAGCTAACGACGTTAAAGGCTGCTGTGTTCCATTAATTAGAGATTGACAAATCAAAATGTCAGCTGTGAAAAAGGTTAATGAAACGTCAGATGGCATTTGAAAACAACTCATCTACATATAAGTGATGTTTTACAGGGAATAGAAGAAGCCAACAACTTCTTTAGATGTCATTTTATCAACTTTTGTGGTTTCAGACATGAAGAAGAGACGGATACCCATGTTCCTGTTTACACTGGGATGAGATCTCACTGTAGGCTTTACCGAGTATTAGAGCAATGATTCCCAAAGTCGGGATTCGTTGGAGGGGTAATGAGCCACCGCCTCATTTTGGGAGCTAGAGCCTTCAACGATGCATTCTCAGGTGTTCCCAAAGAAAAGTGATCAGGAACCACCTCAGCCAAGTCTTTCTGATGAGTAGGAGCAGCATCTCTACTCTGAGCTTTCCCTCCTGGTCTCTAAAGGTTGGTTTGTGATTGACGCATGTACATTCCGCGCGGAAATGAGACGCGCGTCGGAACTTGCAGCGTTTATGGTTCCTTCCTACCTTCTGCGGCTTGTCTCCACTGTGAGGCAATATTCTCCCAGACTGTAGGGGGCGGCATGGGGCTCTACGGCATGCATCCAACACTACACCATAGTAGAAGTAGAAATCACTGGTTTTCCATTTTTTACTGCTTCCTCGTCTTTTCCGAGTGTAACAGCAATTTATTTCTACGAATTATTAACAATATTTTGATCACGGTGATCTTTATGGACCGAATCATAGTTTGTATTTACGAACTTCCGCCACTACGACCTCTTGCCAGTCCGCCATGTTTTTCTGTGCGGGACCATCGGCGTAGTAGTTAGAAAATTTCCTAGGTGCGCGGTGCGGAAACTTTGGGCCGCACGGAGGGGCGTGGTTGCTAAAATGACGTAATTTGGCCGCGCGGCTCCATGCAGACCTGACGGACGTGTCAAGCATAAATCAACCTTAAGGCTGAATACAACCTCCCTATGGAGACGGGTAATCTCATCTATATGTGCTTGGGATCTTGTTTTTCCAGTTACAATCCAAAAGGTTGGAGTTTAGTGTTTTGGCTCAGCCTCTTCACTTTTACTGACAACAATGCAGTATTTCCCACAAAGAAAAAAACACCTTTGAAGAGAGATGAACTTGCTGTTTCTAATCCCTGATATGCTAATCACCTCCACCTGTAGCTCCAAACTGAACCTGCAAACACCGCTGCTGCTAATCTCCACCTTTTGGGGTTTAAAAAACAGCTTTTTGAAATTGTATTTGAATTTTCGTGGAGCATCTTTTCAGTGAGAATGAGGAGACAAACAAGCGACATCTGGCTGAGGAACGAGAACTTACCACATGAAGGATTTTGTTCTCCGTCTCAAACACCGTACAGTCCTGAGGGGAGAGACACGTTTAGTGTAGCACCAGCAGAACATCCGTCATGCACACACTCGCCATCTCACGCTACCTCTGTCTGGGCCTCACATTACTGAACCTGAACCACCTGCATACTGTACACAGATGCACACACACACATGCACAGACATGCATTATCTCTTATTTATACACACATCAGTCACATAAAAGATAAACTGTAAAGGACATAAATAGCAAAGAAGCAAGTCTCGCAGAAGCATGCAGAGTCTGCTGCATCACACCCACACATGCATGCACACCGACACGCACACACACACACACGCAGAGCGCTCATAGGGGGATATGTCAACCCACGGCAGCTCCTCTCAACCTGGCACTTCAAGCAGAGGAGAATAAAAGCTATCAGCCTTCAAAACACGCACACAAGCGCTTCCACACACCTGCTGTACAATGGTGGTGAGCTCCAGGCAGAGCTGAATGACATTATTTCGGGTAACTGAGTAGTCTGCCACTGCAGCAAAGGGAGACCTGGGAGGCAGAGATAACACAGCAGAGTGTCTCATCATGTTCCTGCCGCATTAGGAGATGAGCAGAGATGGACAGGAGCATCATAACAGGGATGGGAGGGCGAGGTGTCGGAAATTCAAAGGAATATGTCGTTTCTTTCATTTCTGAAGCACAATCATTTTCTTTTTGAACACAAAATATCAAAAGGACAAAACAAATGTTGTGATGATTATGAGGAAGCACGCCATACACATCATGAACAACTTGGAGACAGCTAAAAATGTTTTTAATTCTCAACTGGAGGATTTTTTCCTGATCTGTGTGAGAAATCATTTCTTGGCTCTAATCATGCTGAAAAATCTGAAAATAGATAATTTATCTATAATTGAAGCCTACTTATTTACATATTTTCCTAAATAAATACATAAATAAAGTCAGTATTCCCTAAATAAAGAGGACACGTTATAACACAGGAAAGCCAGGTGGTTATGAAGTCAGATTCAGGGCCAGAGGTTAAAACATATTTTTGTGGTTTTCTACCACTTCAGACCAAAAAAATATAACAAATATTTAAAGTAAGTTCAGAAATCTAAAGTCAGATAATCTAGATGCTTATTGTATTTTACATAGTTTAATTTAATGTTAAATATTTAAATTTGATTTTCAAAAAAATGAGCTTCACTTAATACATTTATGATTGAATCAAAATATTTAGATTTACATTTACATATTTTAGGTCAATATTTTGATTTAGATTTGATTTAAAAAATATTCTGATTTATCTTTGTATTTTTAGAATTTGTTACAAAGATTTTATAGACTTAAACATTTAGATTATTTTAATTTATACATTTAATTCAGATTTTAAAATAAATTTTTTAAAATGCCATTTCTAGTGGAATGTGGCTAATTCTAGCCATTATTTTGTGTTATTTAACAATCAACACCACACAGGCCAGGCTGCAAAACACAATACTACATGTTGCGGTCCCACTAGTCGGGCCGTGACATTTGGGGGCTCGTCCAGGATATGTTGGACTCAGAGGAGGCTGGACCTGGAGTTTTAAAAGCCTGACCTGTGTTAATCTGTTTTAGGTCTTATGAGTCCATTTTGTTTTTCTTTCATGAGTTTTAAGTTTTAAGCTCGAATTGCTGTTGATCGGTACACATTTGTGGAATACCAATGGATTGGCTTTTGTGTGGTTGTGTAGGTCAGTTCATTATGTGTTTGTCACTTTGCTTGGATGTCTATGCGAATTTCGCTGATCACATTTGCATGTTGCTGGTTGGGTGAAAGCCATAACTCTGGAGCAGACCCACACTAGTTGTGTAGGGGTAGCTTGTTGTTTTATGCTGCAAGAACTTTGTTACTTTAGTAACTCGTTATGGAAGTGAAACCACTTGGTGTGGTTCCACTTAGTGAAACGCTTCGTTTTGTGCTAACACCAGACCACTTTGTTTTGATTTATCAGTTGTTACTCTGATTTCTTTTCTGTAGCAACTACAGTTGGTGTTGCACGGTTTTGGCTTGGTCCTCGTGAGTTCCTAGAGGAACTCTTTTAAGGGGGGAGGGGGTGTTACGGTCTAAGAGAAATGCCACACCCATCATTCAGGCAAACAAATGCTGCTGTGCCAGTGCGACGGGAAGGATGATTGCTTGATTGGGACATCTCTTCCTACACCCCTCTGCCTCTTCATTGGCCTGGTTCTGTGTGCAGCCTGTAATTGTGCCAAGTGGCTGCACCTTTGGGTGCAGCATAAAAGTCTGCTTAGTGCAACTTTAGAGACATCAGAGTGATTCTAGAGATCACCCAGGTTAGTGAGGCCTTTTAAATGCTGTATTTAATAAAAAGAAATACTCCAAAATGTGTTCAGTCTCCATTTTATGTTTCAGTCCCACGAGCCAGGTTGTAACAGCACTTTTTTTTTTACCATTTAGCATTTCTGCAATAAGAATTAAAAGCAAAGACCCCTCATTTCAGATCTGGATGTTCTTTATAAAACTTGTTCTAGTCAGAAAAATAAAAACTCAGAGAAGCCATTATCCCACTTGAGATTTGTTTGCTATTTGCCATGAGCTTTGTTGGCTCCCAGCTTCTCCTTCCTCTTTTGAATGCTCAGTCACTTTCCACTCGTGCACATTGCACATTCTGTTGACAAGTTTACATTTTAAGGAATAAAAAATGTTTTTCCTGTGAGAAGAGAGATCTTTAAAGCTCTCATTTGTGCAAGTAAATGAAAGCCTACCACTCTTTAGGTGTGAACAAGGTGTTGGTGATAAAGTGCACGGTGGAGATAATGAGGTGCTAATGTGCTAATGACTGCACACACACACACAAAGCCACAAAAGCACACCGTGTTACAGACGCAACAAAGTTGTAGTGCAGTGTCATGACACATACGCTGATCTCAACCCAAATGAGCCCATTTTCTTTGTTGTTCCAAAGACCCAGATAAAAAAATCAGCCACAGCCTCTCTAGTGTGTGAGTTATTGGTGGCATGTGTGATTTGGGTCATCAGTATTGAGGCTGACTGCTATTTATACATGAACAACTTGAGGCTAAGCAGACTGTTAGTTCACTACCAGGCTCCAGCCCTGAAAACAACACTTTTTTAAGTCTCTTCAGACAGGAAGGATGAACTTTCAGATTAGAAAACTTTTAGGGTCACTTGTTTTTGGATTTAAACTACTGTGAGTATTACATTAGCTATTCTGATTTACCTGAGAAGAGATTAGTAAATAAAGTACTAAAAACACCTTTAACCACCAGTGAAAATCCAGTAATCCAGTTTTGTGTTTGTTTTTACAATTGTTCAGGTGAAATCTTTGACGCTAGTGAATTTAGTCTTAGTTTTGATGGATCTTTCTGCAGCTTTTGACACTGTTGGCCACAGCACCTTAATTAACAGACTTCATGCCTTGGTGGTGATCTCTGTAACTGGTTCAGATCGTACCTAACAGAAATTTCAGTGTTTGTGTAAACCAAATCATGTCAGATTCCAACGATCTGTTCTGTGGGGTACCTCAAGGCTTTGTTTTGGGTCCACTCCTGATTTTACTATATATACACCCTCTTGGACAGACAATTGATTCTTTTCATGTCTTCTATCATCTATATGCAGATGACATTCAGCTGTTCTGCTCTTTTAAGAGTACTCAAGTTCAGTCAGTCACGCATATATGTACGTGTATAACATGGAAAATGGAATGAAGTATTCTCCATATTGATATATATATTGATATTTTTTTACAAACACATTTTGAATTTCTATATTTTATTTTATTTATTATTATTTAATACGTCCATGCTCTTATTTTGAAAGCAATTGAAGGGTGTCAGTTACAGCAAAGAATTAAAGGGCAAAAGAGTTTCAACAAGCAATTAATGACAAGTTTTGTTTTGTAACAGAACACAAAGGTCTTCAGTATTTCTGTGTAACTATTTTCAAAATAATTTTTTAACCAAAAAAAATAAACTTTTAATTAAATAAACGGAACCTTAATTTTACTGCAAAATAATGTGATTGTTACACTAACTAACCAGTTTTGCTCCATACCTCTGCTCTAATCAAGAGAAAGCTTGTTGTGCAATTTTAAATGGGGGTTCACAAATGTAGAATCCAGTGACTGATTTTATGAAAACATCCATTTTTTTTCTTTTGCATTATTGCAGAAGTACTTCCTTGTTAAATGCTCCATCTTACGTACTCTCTTTAAGAATGCCCTCAATTGGTTCCAATTAGCTCTGATTAGGCAACAAATGGTTAAAACTTGTGAAGTATGAGCTAAATGCTAAACTGTTGCTTTATGTGAACTAAACTAGACAAATAATGTAAAATTTAAGCAGAAATTTGTTTGATGGTTGTGTAATGAAGTCCAGGATTAAAAAATACAAACAGAAAGTTTTCTTTATTTTATTTTAAACTCACCAATTTCCCTAAAAGTTTCGATTTTGAAGCTTTGCAGATCTTTGAAAAAGCAGCAAAAGCGAGGCAGGCTCAAAGCCCACACGTCAACTCCAAAAAGAAAAACACCGTTAATAGTCTGTGCATTTTGTCGGATCAGCAAAATATCCGACACACAAACTGCAGTGTTTATATTGTGCTGTGTTAATAATTCATGTACGAGTACTTTCAGGCGTTTACATAAAGGGGAAATGAGGAGTTCAAAGATTCAAATTTCACAGGGAGAACGACTCTCTGATTCGTAAAAAAAGTCAGAATCCATAAAGAGACATCAGAAGCAGGAGACAGGATATGAGCGCCGAGCCCCTGCTGTTATTTTATACATAAAAAGGTTTTCTTTTCCCGCAGAAATTCTGAACACTTGCAGCCTGCGAGCTGAACGGCTGCTCGTTTCCCTGAGAATTCTAATAAGCAGCAATCAGAGGGAGATGAAAGTTCAGCTTTAACACATTTGATGCCAATTTGCTTCTGTTATGCCCCTCTGAGGGGAAGTCAGAGTGCAGCTACTAATTCCAGATATGCTAACATTTTTCCCCAGCGTTAGGGTCCATTATTAGACTCGTCCGTGTCAGTACTGAATATCCCCTGGATGCAGAAATCAATTTTAGGGTTTCAGCTCTGGAATGTTTAACCTACTGCTGGAAAATGATCTTCTCCATGCTTTCATCCATTAGACACGATCCTCGGTCTTTCTCAGTTTCACTTACAGTTGCATCACGGTACGTGGGCGACGCCTGCTTGTCGTCTTTTGGCGCGTTTAGCTGAATGCTGATGTGATACGAGTTGGTGTCTGAGTGTTTCCGCGAGTCTGAGGTCGACACGGGCTTAAGGACAGGTGTGAGTGTCTGGCAAGAACTCATGTCAAAGACCTTTAGCTCGCAGGATTGGGTCGGATCATGAATAAATGGATGGACGAGGAGAGAGACGCTGAGAAGAAACACCATGCAGACCCTTTACCAAATGATCCATTCTATGGTCAAACTGGACAACCTTCCTTCTTAAAGAAAAATATAAAACACCTTTATTTCTTTATTCCTTTGTTATCTTTAACCTCTTATTCCTTATTAGGGTCTCAGGGAGAGACGGGGACACCTTGGACAGGTCTCTAGTCCATCACAGGGCCACGCAGAGGAAAACCACCACATACTCACACTTAGGGAAAATTTAGACTCTTTTATTAACCGAACATGCATGTTTTTGATCTGGAAATCAGAGCACCTGGAGAAAACCCATGCATGCATGGGGAGGACATGCTAACTCCAAGCAGAAAGGCTGCAGCTGGGATTCAAACCTGCAACCGTCTTGCTGTGAAGCCACTAACAGCGCCACAATTCAGCCCTTATTTCTCATGAGACCACAACATGGAGACAGTCAGGTCTGATTTCATACATGATCCTAAAAGCATCCAACTGAGTGTTTTCAGACAGATATTGATCAGATTCTGGTTTCAGGTGGAAGACAACTGAACCTAAACGCCATCCAGGCTGCACGATGCAGAAAGCATCTTATGACCAACAATTTAGGTCGTTTTATGCAGGAAATGAATAAATAAATGATCTCAAAAGAGGTCTAACCTGTCCAGCCAAGCCAGCAGGCTCTTGGCGGCGGTGATGAGGTCAACCACTGAGGTCAGAAGATCGTTGGGGAGCCGCCGTGAGCTCCTGCTCTCTAATTGGCTGCTCCGGCGGCGGCTGGAGATGAAGTTCTGTAGGTTCTTAGCCGAGGCGCCGAGCTTATGAGCCAGAGTCCTCACGCTCTCGGTCTCCAGACCTGAATTCTGCACGGATAAAAACAGAGACTGTGAATGCAAATCACTTTGACACCTTTTTCTGAAGGATAATTGAATAATTTGAGCTAAAATAGAAAAAGAGGCAATAAGAGATGTGACTGACATCATGAATATGAATGAATCACAATGACTAAAAGGGTTTCTGAGCACGAGCCCAAATGATTAAGATGACATTTATCTAGATTTTTTTTCTGGCTTTTTAGAGCAAATATTTGTAAGCAGCCGGCCTGCGAGTTGCTTAGTAACACAAGTGATTTATTCACGTCTAACCCCGTTTAAAACGAGGCCTTCGCTGTGCTGCAGTGACCACTGGGAAACACAAAGAATGGATGCAGGACGCAAACACTTCATTCCCAGTCATTTGATTCTTGGAGTGCTGCAGCAGAGCAGGAGATGTCATGGAGCGGCGAGGCAGAACCTAAACGCAGGTGAGGCAGTCAGGTGCATGAAACTAAAGATGGTGCAGCACAAACTAGACACGACAAAACCAACTAAAACAGAAAATGACGCAGAAGGATATCAATGAGCCGGGCAGGAAGGGCAGCTCCTGACTGGAGAAGCTGCAGCTTTGACCAAAACTCACCAGAGCACACAGCAAGTCCACGGCCTCCAGAATCAGCTCCTGGTGTCCGATACGAGAAACGCCCAGCTCCTCCAGCTCGGCGTGGCTGATCCTCAGCAGCCGCTCGCCGCACACGCCCGCGCGCTCAAACACACTCACATACTGCTGCAGGCAGTCGTCCAGACCTGCAAAAACACAAGTTAGTCACAACAAGCTGTTCTAGAGACAGCTAAAGATAGATCTACGAGGTCAATACTTGTTCTAGAAAGCTCTTTGAACAGCCTCAACTGCAGAAATACAGATTAGTTCTGCAGGAGGACTGAAAAGTGTCCGGTGTGATGTGGATGGAGCGGTCTACCAGGGCGGAGGTTTATCAGGTCATGATTTCTCCAAACTGAGGTTGTTCAAACACATTTATCCTGAAACTAACCTCAGAAGATCTGAGTTCAAACAGCTCTAAGGAGCAGCAGACATTTGAAACGGGGTTTCATAATAACAGGAACAAATCCTGATTGACACAAAGCAGGTGTGTGCTACGTAGAGCCAGGAGAAAGGTGTGAAAACAGAGGATTGACAAAATAAGGCGCAGAAGAAGAAAAGTAGCAAAGAACATATTAAAGTCTCCATTTAAAACAAATAAAAAGAAATTATACAAAAACTTTTCATTTTCTAAAAAATACACATAAAAAATCTTAATGTTAACAAAATGTGTTTAATGTAAGAAATACAGATGCATAATTAAATATCATGAAATAAATAAAATTAGCATATTTTTAAATATTATTTTAAAGCTACTTTTAAACATTTAAACAGTTTTAACCACAGGTTTACCTCTTCTTAGAGGTTGTTACTGTCTGTATCTTATAACTGAAAAAATGTTTAAAAAAATCTAAACAATATGAGGATGCTTAAATAAAAAGTTAAAAAATCAATACTTTCTATTACTATTATTACCTAAATATTAATATATTACTTTTATTATGTTCTCAGCCCTATTGCCCCAAATAAATAAATAAAATAAAACAATAAAGTCATTGTGTTTTTTGGTTTTTGCATAGAAGTTAAAGGTTTAAAAATTATGTTCAATGAACACATTTTTAAAAATGTCATCATGAATTTCTGAAACATGAATATGTAGTAAAATTACATACAGTATGTACAATTTACCACATGTACATATGTGAGAAGTATTGGATAAATTATGCTGATGGGAAGAAAAGGTTTATTTCTTAAGCGGTGCTCTCATCTCATCTGAGTTACACATAAAAATATATAAACGTCTTACATTAAAGCCATACTATGCAACTTTTTGTGTTTTTAAATCATTTTCTTCAGCCAGTTTGTGCTAAAATGACCCTTTACTCAGACCCCCACCGCCCTCTGTGGCCAGAATACCACACTTGCAACTTCAGAGTGGCGGTCCGGTCCCTGCTGGACTTAGTAAAGTGGAGCTGACATGCCTGGTGCTGCAGTCTGCTTCCAGCATGTTTCCTGCATGTTTTAGATCATGAACACAGCTGGTTTGTTTGATTTAGTGCCGTTTTATATTCTGAGAGTTAAAAAGTTCCTACAACTAGCCATGCCTATAGTAACACAGAACAAGCTGATTACATGGCTGGAAGCGATGAGCCCCGAGTCGCTGCAGGAGACTCATCTCAGCACCAATTTGACTCTTCATCCTGTTAATTCCACTAATCAATAACCACACGTTTGCCTGGCTGAGATTACACGTTTCAGGATCTCTAATCAGATCCTGTTATCACACTTGCAGCGGCGGTTTCTCTCATCGAGGGTCTACAGGGAGGACGGACGGCTCTAAGCTGCTGCTTGTTCCAGTTTGTACTCGCTGATATAACAGCTGCTGCGTCGCGTTTTTCTAGACGTTTCAGTTCGCTTGCAGTTATGCACATATTGTCTCTTTCACAACTGCTGCATAATTAGGTAAAAGATAACACAGAGTGTGTTTTATTAGATCCCTGAAGGCTGAAGAAAGAAATCAGTGGAGCGAGTTACTGAGGCTTTGTTCAAAAACAGCAAACAAATGAATCTGTGCTACAGCTGTTATTACAGCGATTTCAGATTATCGTCACAAATTATCATTAAACTATTTCTCGTTTAAAGCTGTCATAACGAATCTGCAAACAAGCTAGGTTTTAAACACAAACACGGTCGCGGAACACTCATCTTCCCTGAGACGCTTCTGCCGGAGGAAACGAGAGAGCGCTAAACGCCAGTCTACACCTGGGACCCAGGGAAGTGCGGCAAGATCGATAACCAGATGGTCCAATAGTTGCTTTCGGTCCGAAACGTGTTATTGGTGGATGTTTTTGGATAAATACAAGAGAACCACTCTTTTTTGTTTGTTTGTTTTAAAGCAACAATCCGGAGTTTTCCCCTTTCAGGAATTATGTATGATTTTTCAGAAATCCGTAAAAGTGATTGTCTTATCGTGTAGTGTGATATAATGTAAGTGATACATCTTTTTTTTTTTGCTAAGCCCGCCCCCTGCCCCGTAAAATCTGTGCAATAAGACGAGTGCCGACCAGAACTAACCAATAGCGTTAGACTACCGCTTACGTGCTTCAAATTTAAGGAAGTACCTCGGCTGATGGAGCATTGATGAACTTTTCACGGACAATTAAGTCTTTAAAATATAAATATATGAAAACACAACATGACATGAGAATAATAATTGTAAAACAACGTGTTTTAGCTGTTTGTCGGCTACAGAAGCACATTCATTAACAAGAAACGTGCAGTCGCCATCTTAAAAATTCTAAGCAACGGCCTCTTGGTGTGATACGCTTGTCAGCCACTAGATGGTGCCATCAGATAAAAGAAATACTCCGGAGAGCTACTTTAATCCTCACAATATATTTATAGCTATATGTTAGAACGTTGTTACGAGATATAAAAGGGTTAGGGTTAGCAGACTAACCCACCCCGACTCGAACGGAGAAATGGTCGCACGCTTCCTAGTCTGAACTGGAAAGCCGCACTTCTCGCCAAATGACAACCCTGCAGCACCACTACACATCCAGTCATGTTTCTACTGCCCTCTGGTGGAGAAACTACAGATGGCAAGGGCCAATTTTATTTCTTTATCACTGTAAAATTGTCAAATTTTGGAGATTAAAGCTTTTTCAAGATGACGGCAACAAATTTGTGTCATACTAATTCAGCCTGAACATTACCTCATCAATTCTTATTCTCATAACAGAAACTATTCAAGGAGCTTTTTACTGAAATGATTAATTATTCATTTATTTATAACTTAAACAGAAGCACCTAACAGGTATTCCTTTAAACACCACAAAACAGATTTAATATTTTGAGTTTATGCTTAGTTTTTAATATCTACACTCATTTTCCAGGTTTCCTGTCATAGATAAATACTAACAACCAATTAATACTGAAAATCAAGCCTGATTTGTGTCAAACATTTAAAAATTAGAGCCTCTTTGGCATCTTTGAACCAACATTTTTATATATAGTTAAACTAAAGGTGGAGCAAACTCCTGGTTTTGGCTCAAATCTAGGATTTCTTTCAGAAAAACGTATATTCAGTCAGTGGTTTATTCTGTCAGAGAGCTTCTCCCATTTGTTTATTTAAGCTGCTGCTTTTATTACTTCTGACCCAAGTTTTCAGAATCTGTTAGAATATCTGAGGAATGACTTTTAAAGGTTTGTACAAACTCTGTAACTCAAGCAAACGTTAGAAATCTGATTCACTTTGATTCTACGCTGTAGTTGAATCAAGATCTGATGTGAGAGCAGCAGTCTCCGCTCCCTGAGAAGAGAAATGATAAAGATCAAAAATCACTTTTAGTTTGTGTTTAGTCTCATTAGTGCCTCAGAAATAAATAACCAAAGAAATATGAAAAATACTGAGTTTTGACTGAGTAAATATATATTTTTTTTAACTCTGACTTGGAACTGGATGATAAAAGATAAATGAGTTAGATGCAACTCTACTGGAGTTATCCTAGAGGCTCATTTGGATCAGGAGTTTCCAAATTAATCAGCCTTAAATATTAGAGACACACCGACTCAGGTTCTGAGCACTAATACCGATTTTTAATTTAACCTGCTGATACCAGAATTTGCCCTATTTTGATTTATAAGTTTCAACCCTATTGGGGGACTCTTCTTATATATTCATATTTTGTCCATGTTTTTCCTACTTTTAAATGTTCTAAACCAAATATTTTATGGGTATAGGAGTGAAGCGTCCTCCCGTTCTTTTTTATTTTTTTTAATAATGTGCATATGGGTATATTGATAAATTATAAATACAAATAGTTCAGAAATGTTGTTTTGAACGCCGTTTTTACTTAATTTTCTAGCTTTTGTCTTTGTTTTTTGTGGGAATACTATTGATTATTTAATCTTGTTCATGATAAATTAACATTTTTATTATAGTTTCTGGTTTAGGCAACAAATCAAGACCTACACTACAAAAACTGATTTTCAAGAAAGTTAAAAAAAGCCTTGCTTTAATTTAATCTTATTTTTAGTTTAAAAAATCTTATCTGCAAAAAACTACTTGAAATAAAGTAAATATTCTTAACTGTGATCAAATCTGATTCATTTGCTAACCTTAGGAATTCTAGCCAAGCAACATTAGCTTAACCTATTGGCCGATTTTTTTTTACTCAAAACAAGAAAATGTGTTCATATTCAAGAATATTTACATTATTTCATTTTTGCAGAAAATCATTTTCTTTTCTTCTCAGACTAAAAATGAAATAAAACGTCTAAAAAAAAAGACAAAACAAGGATTTTTACTTAATTGAAATAAAATTTCAGTGTAAAATGTAAAGCTGCAGAAGATAAAGAGGCTGCGATTTTAAAGTTTTGCTCTCTTTGTATAGATAAAGTCAGCAAAATTTAGGAGCTCGTGTCCAAATTAGAGTCTCTGCAGGACTGGAGAGAAACGTTGAACCTGAGGATGAGTGGAGGAGTAACAGACAACCAGGCTGTGATCCAGGGTAGGACTTCTCTCTGTTGGGTTGTGTAACATCTGTAAGTGTGTGTGGGTCGCTCTCTGTGGATTCAGCATGTCAGAAGGTGTGTGTGTGTGTGTGTGTGTTTGGCCGGAGAGCGTTTGCTGAGTCAAAGGAAAGCAGATCAAGACGGAGCAGTCCGGCTGCAGCCCTCAGGCTCCCAAAACAATGAATGTATCCAGTTTCTAAACTCTTAACAAACACACACACTTACACACACACACACACCTCTGAGGAATGAACATTGATTTCCCTCGCTTCAAGTCCCAGCTTTATAATACACTCATCTATCATGCCCCCACGCTAACAAAGAGTGTGTGCACATGTGTGTGTGTGTGTGTGAGAGGGGGGGGGCTTAGTAGGAAGAAGGCAGAGGAAGGAAGGATGGGTGAAAAAAGAGGAAACAGAGCAATAAGGAAAAGGAACAAACTCAAAAGCCAGCTGCTAAATTGCTTTCAAACCATTACACACACTCTCTCACAATCTCTCTCTCCCACACACACACACACACACACACACACACG
Source organism: Aphyosemion australe (assembly GCA_006937985.1). Lineage (NCBI taxonomy): Eukaryota > Metazoa > Chordata > Actinopteri > Cyprinodontiformes > Nothobranchiidae > Aphyosemion > Aphyosemion australe. Next base: position 750,105 of record SSNS01000002.1, read on the forward strand.
CACACACTCCTTTGCTCATCAGTGACAAGCAAACTGCATTACCCTGCCTCTGCAGCCTCCTTCTGCTGTCACTAAACCCAAAGTCTAAATGAAGCATTCAGTCCCAGAATGCCACATGTTGTAAAAGAAAGAAAGAGAACATGGTCTAAGTAAAAACACTTCTTTAAAGTAAATAAATGCAGATGCAGAGCCCAAAAACAAACATAAGACACCGCCCACATGATCGCCTCTGCTTTTACAAACGCGTCAAATGGATGAGCCAGATCTCAGGTCTGGAGCTTCTAGTCATGACTCTGTGAAAAAAAAAAGCTGCTTTCACAGTCTGGTCAGAGGTGATGTAGGACTCTCATAACGATTCACGAGGAGAATGCAAAGAATGTCTGCTGCAGAAACTCTGTTATTCACTAAAGGCAAGGCTCGGCAGCTTTATGTAACACATCATACAGAGGCAGCTCAGTGTCCTTTAATATCATTTTAAAGGTAAATTTTCCACTTTTTAATCTGCATTTGATATGTTTATTAGTGCTTCCACTAATCATTAAGAGTGAAAGAGAATGAAAACACTATTCCTGAAATGCATCGATTTTGTGATTTTTGGAATAGTGAAAAAAGTAACAAGAGTATCAGAAAAGATGACAAATCTAAAAAAAAATACTAAAAAGAAAAGGAAGTTGACAGAGACTAGAATATGCCTCAAGATTGTTTTGAAACTTGAAACTTGAAAGAAAACTTAATGCAAAGTCGATGAAAGGAAAAAAAGAGTATATATATATAAACATATATATAAAAACATATATAACATATATATAAACAGGGAAACACCAGGATTTATTAGTTGGTTGGAAGTGGAATTACTACTGTTGTAAACAACCCTGCTGCAGCCTGCTGTAGCTAGCGCTAACAACGAGCTAACGCTAACATGAGCCAACTAATACTAAAATAAACCACGAAGTAAAAAGATCCACACTGATGGACAAAACATATTATTACTTACAAGTCCAGCAGCAACAAAGCCAGGTCACCATCAGTCTGTGATTTTGTAGCCTCCTTTAGCTCCTAAAACTAGCGTAGGCCGCGCTGATGTTCACTCTGGTTTTAGCTCTTTGCTTCACCTCCAAAGACATTACTCTGTTACTTTTACATCCAGGCTCCGCCATGATGCCAACAGAAAAAGCAAACTTCTTTTTCTTCTTCTTGTGCTTTTTATTGACAATAGGTGAACTGAAAATGCTAACTGCTAGCATTACAGCTAACAGCCGTAAAGCACGTAAAGAGCACCCCCTAGAACACCTACCCGCTCCACAAAACTATTTAGTGCGGTTTTTGGTCAGCAGAGTGGTGTCAGATATGAAACTGACCAAGTTTCTAACTCAACAATCACTGAGATCAACGTTAAAGCATAGCTTAACATTTTAAAAAAATACTTTAAGCTTTGTTGTGGTCAATTGGCTGCAGCGGCCATCTTGAATTGGGTTTAGTTTTAACTTTAACCAGTAGATCCAGTAAGGACCTGAAAAAAGTAATTAAAAACTGATTTAACACAATTATCATATGCTTTATTATGCTTTTGCTAGTATTTATTCACTGACTGAACACGGCCACATTGGTATCATGAGATCATGTTAAAGGATATTTCTGCAGAATTGAAACTTAAATTTCAGCTGCTCTTACGGGAAAAATATTAATGATTATTTATGGCTGCACTAACCGCATCCTGGCTCGGCTGTAGACACTAAAATCAATGCCCTCATTAATCAATTCCTTATTTTGTAACACGGCGACTCTGCTGTTCTACTCTTTCAAAGACTACTCTGAGTTTACAGCCCCCTAGTTAACAGGACTTTTGCTCGGAAGTGTTTGTGCTTTTACTTAAAGAAAGTATCCAAGCACCCTCCTTAAAAACTATGATTTAATAGCCGTTACGGCTTCAGCGTTTCGGTAGAAGTGGAGGAAGAAGTGAGCCGTTTAAAACGTCGTTGACTCTCAAAGGCGGAGTGTTACTATCGCTGAAAGAGGCAGCGAGAGGCACAGAAGCAGAAGGGGGAGAGATACACAATGTGGCGAAAGTTCACCGATAATCAGCATCGCTTATCACTGGCAGTGAGGGAGAGCGTGAATGCCCTGAATACTGATGAGTCAAATTGTAAGTGGCATCAGCAAGCACACATGCCCACGCAGCATGAAGCACAGAGCCGAGCAGAGACACACCGGTAATATTCATGCAGGAAAATGACTGATTTACCCCCAAAAAGTCCCTGCAGCTACATTTATTCTCACCAAACCGAAAGTTCACCGTTAAAAATCTTTGGTTTTAGCTGACCAACTCATGTAGTTCACACCTATATCACCCTCTCTCAGCACAAATACATTTTCATGTCAAGCAAATCTCATAACTGAAACAATCACGGCACAAAAGGACAGGACTGAACGTGCTCCTGAAACCAACCGAGCAGCACGATGTGCAAAAATAACTGAGTTTTTCCAGTTTTAACAGAGACAGACCAAAAAACTTAATTTTTTTTCTCTAAAGCTCAAGCGTACTGGTCAGATAAGCATTGCATTTATAAAATATGCTTCTCTTTTTATCATAATTCATGCTCAGGCTGCATAAATTAATATTTATGTTACCATGGTAATGGAAATGTTCTTCAATTTGCTCTTAGTCAAAAGAATAATCTGAATATTTAAATTTTTCCTGGCTTGATTTAATTCCAATTCTAAATTTCCCTCTAAGCACACATTATTCTAGCAAAAACACTGCAATACCACATCTTGCCTCTAGGGGGCAAGAACTTGCCCATTTGCAACACTTCCAAAACATTCTTACCTTTGCAACTCAGAAAAAAAAACGTTAGATCAGTTATTAGGGATGCTCAATATCTGCCTTTTCACTGACATCCAATATATCGATATTGTCTCTTAATTTCCGATTCCAAAATAACCTGATACCAATATATGTGGGGTCCCCCCCCCCCCCATTAAAAAAATTATGGTTTTAGGTAACATCACATGTCTCCTATAATGCCTATCATGTCTTTAAATGTTGCAATGAAGATATAATTTCCTTCATTTCTTTCTCATTGAACACAATCATTTGAACCAGGTGAGGGTCTCAAAGGTAGCAAGGGCTCACCTGCCTGACCAAATACATCACAGACAAAGCCTTGGGTTATACAGTTTGTCCATGGGGAGCTTAAGTCACTCCCATCTACTTCCAGACCATGGTTCCCCGGAAATAAGATTTCTTATGTGCCATGGATTTCACATTTGATGTCCGTGTATTTTAAAGACACATTCTGATGCCAAAAAATCGCTAATTTTCGAATGGTGGCAAAAGTTATTTTAGGTTTTGTGAGAAAAGACGTGAAAAGACGTATAGGAGAAGTTTAGTTTAACGACCAGGACGAAAGAAAGAAGGAGCAAAAAACGTGGAGAAAACCACTATAAATCTGGTCATCTGGTAAGTAGCAGCTACGCCTGGGGGAGAAGAGATTCTGCGTTGACGTCATATATGCGACATCTGATTTATAGTCATTTTATTTACAAAGTTTTACAAGCTAATAAATTTCAAATTACGTGACAGACAGAGTCGAAACAGACATTACTTCTGACTTAAATTGAAGTACAACATACTAGGGGTAGACCGATATGTCAATCCGCCGATATTTCGGGTCGATATTTATGGTTTTTTATACATCGGCCAATATTTGTCCTGAGTAAAGCTGATTTAAGGTCAGGCACATCTCCGGGCAGCCCGGTGCTGTTGCAGAATTAATTTTAATGTATTTTTACGTTCACTAATAACATCTGCATAATAAACACTAGGGGTGTAACAATATCCAAATCTCAAGATACAATATTGTCACGATGCGATATTTATTGCGATATTGTGGGAAGGCTCATGATAATAAGACTCACAACATAAAATACTTTGACTGGAATCCTCCGTGCTGCGTTCACCGCTCACCGCTGTAGCCTCCATACTCCATGTTTGTTTATCTTTTTTTCTGCTGTGTGGGCTGCACGCACTACCATTGGCGTACTGGCAAATGACGCGGAAGCAAAGGATCATGGTCTATGTAGTTAACTTTGCTATGCTCCGGTGGAGCAGACTGAAATGTGTTATTTTTACCTCAAGACGTACTGTGCGATATCGTGACAAGACCACGACGATATTGTGGTCATTTTACTACGAGAATATCACGATATTGCCAATATTGTTACAGCCATAATAAACACTCTAAATTAACTTTATTCAGGTGTCTGACCTTAACACTGAACAGTGCACAAAGTTAAGATTTAACAGTTAGTTAAATTCAGAGTTCAAACACTGATTCAGCTTCAGAAATTTTGTGCATCAACTGATGTTATTGACATTTTAGCATGAAAATAAGGGAAAACGTCTAGATATAGGCCATAAAAATCAGCAGTTTATATTGGCCATCGGCTGACCATGTCTCCCACATCGGTATCGCGAATAGAAAAACCAATATCGGTCGACCTCTACAACATTTGTGTGATTCAGGGCGTAAGGCAAAGCGGATTAGAAGACAGCTTTTATAGCCTCATTCAGGGACCCATGAGCCAACCGGAAGGGAATACTGTATCAAATCAATATTGCAATAACAATAAATTATCGACATATTGTAACCTACTTATGACTCTTCGTTCATCATTTTAACCCTTTAGGATTACTTTTAAAACATCTTTTCAATTATGTATTCAAACTTCAATTTGAAATGGCTTCCAATTAGCTGCGCTCCCCTATGGTTGTAAGTACCAACCAGCAGCTGTTGAAGTGGTACTCGCCCCAGTTTGAGAGGTTTTAATAAAGATGGTTCCAAACTTTTGTTTTACGTAAATAAATACTGTGTATAAAACGACATGAAATCCCTGCAGGGTTCAGTGTGGGTATGTTGTATAATAACACACTTGTACCTGTATTCCACTACGTACGGTTTGCATGTCCATGCATGAGAGAAACCAAGATAATGCGTGTTCTTGTGTTGGACTGTTACAAAAAGTGTGATTCATAGCTGACTCATATACTTGACTCCCACAGAGGCACACTTTTCACAACAGCAGGCGAGCCAAACTCCCACAAACACCCTCTTTCTCTCTGTCATGCACACGTCTAATAAGATCAGATTCTGCACCGACTTCTGAGATGTTCGAGAGTTCTATAAAAGATCTGGCCCCACCAGCAGGGTTATGTGTCATTTGTTCCAAACGCTCTAAAGCTTCAGTGACAATAAAAAGTTAGGCGAGCTCTCCCATCTGTCGCAGGATGTTAGAAACCCCACGGCTCCTGGAAGTGAGTTTGTAATCCAAAACATATATGTTTTAGTCCCAAAATAAAGTGATGGAGATCAATTAACAGATTTTTTTTTTCAAAGTTATTGTGTATTAAGTGTGTAAATATTAAAGTTTTTTTGCAATTTTGCTGAATTTTCAGGAAATGATGCTACATGTTTCTGGAGTAGCTCCACATGAGCCTAAAATCAACAGGAATATTTTCAGGCGTGTTTTGAGTTAAGTTACAACCAGCTAACTCATTGCAGATAGCTTCATGATCAGCCTCCGTCCAAAGAAGTAAAGTTTACATTTGGCAGGAAAGATGAGCTAACAGCTAGTTCAATTCAGCCAAGGAATACAGGAGCAATATGTACCGTAATAAGTGTGGTGAGTTTTCCCTACCGTAAACACCCGAGTGCTAACACGAGATATGACGATGTATTTATCTACTTATCAACTTACTGTGTATGATTCATCGTTGCTTGTCATCTAGAATCTTCTGGTGCTGATATGTAACTGGCAACAGCAGTGAGAAAGTAGCTTTTTATTTAGAAAAATGGGCTGCAGTACCCACATTTGACCACAGGATGTCATCCAAACTTCATTCTTACATATTGCACCTTTAAAGGTTTTGCAACGTTTTGCTAAAATTCCTGAAACATTATGTTATAAAGCTTTATACTGCCGTCAATTTTAGAAAACATGGTTCTTTATAAGTTTAAATATCGCCAACGCAAAATGTAGCACTTCTGGTGCGTCCAGAGGACGAATTCAAGAGGAATCTAAATATTTCTGGCAAAGCAACCGAGTCATGGACAATCAAGGTTGATACAATAACGTCTGCATGAGCTGTTCTTTCCAGACTGTTTTAAGATGCCAAAAATCCAATTTGGTCTTGGTCTCCTTCGGGCTAGCTATTAGCTGTTAGCTCCAAATAGAAGCTATCTAGAATCACAATTCCAAATGGACGTTATATCCCATTAACTAAAGTGCAACATGCTAAAAAGCCTAAAAATTACTGTTCTGATCAGAATCTGAGGTTTGATTTGGAGATTTTTTAAACACACATAAAAAACTTTAACAACCCAATTTCAGTTGATGTTGCTCTGACAATGCTCAGCAGTGCAGCAGCTTTTTACTCTATTAGAGGTTCAAGTTAGTGAGTAATAAGGTGCAGCTCATATGAATTATTTCCATTTTCTTTTGGAAAATTAGAATTTTGAGGTGGTTTTCACCCTGGCTAAGGGAATAAACAGACCTGCTCATTTAACATTTCAAAGATTTTTTTAAAAGTTAAAAAATGATTATTTTTTTATTTATTTAGAGTTGCTTGATTAATTTATTCCCCGTGTTTGCTGAATGATTCTGAGTGATATCCTCTAATGAGGGGCTTGTTTACTCAAAACAAACAAAAACGTTTCATTTCAAGTCCTTCTCTATCAGCTTTAACCTGAAGTCATCCCAGCCATCGACTACGATCCTGAATGCCGTGTCTATCACTGATTTCTCTCATGGCAAACGGTGTCATCGAGTGTTCCGTCACGCCTGCTTCGCTGCTGATTTTCACGTCTAGCGATCAAATTTATCCAAGGGAAACGAGGTGAAATCCTGCCCAGCTCTCCGTGTGAACAGATGACGGCTCATCGTGACAGTAGGGAGAAAATTCCTGTCGTTCCTATGAATGTGTTACTAAAGGAATGGCACCGCTCCCGTGGTGTTTTGACATCACTCGTGCCAAAGCCTCATGGTTGGCAAGTCAACGCCGTGCCGACCTTTTGGCCTCGAGCGCCTGCAGCATATGTAGACTGTGTATGTTGTTGCACACACAGTAGTGTGTATCAGGTTTCCTTGCTGCCGCCGCAGACACACCCCACACCCGGCATGAACCGAATACCACAGCAAGACCTGTGTGTGTGTGTGTGTGTGTGTGTGTGTGTGTGTGTGTGTGTGTGTGTGTGTGTGTGTGTGTGTGTGTGTGTGTGTGTGTGTGTGTGTGTGGTCAGTCAGTGGAGACTTGGGTGGGGCCTTCTGTTCTGGTGTGTGAGTCTGTCAGCTGCTGTGCACAGACGGTTTGAGACCAACAGCTAGCCCTCCACCTACCGACACAGACACACACACACACACACACACACACACACACACATGCACACACACCTCTGAAGGTCTGACAGTGCACCATGTAAATAAAGATGCCGCAGTCATCAATCTATCTGAATTAATTAAGTATCTGACCTGCTTGTGATGCATAAAACAGATGGAGTGAATAACAAATAATTCTAATTTTATTTATTATTAGTCATTGATCACATTTTGTGAGAAAACTGGGTCATGTTTTGTAATCTGAGCCTAAAAAAATAAAATTGTTCTGAAGAAAATCTGTTTTAAAGTCCTAAGATGTTTTTGTGAGACTTCAGTTTGCTGCTAATTCTTGGAACAAAAGTGACAAAGTGGCCAATTTAAGCCTTTAATTTTCAACATAGCTGTTACATTAAAGGAACACTAGTCAGTGTTGACTTGTTTTTAGCACCCCCTAGTGTCTGATGGTGAAACCAAAAGAGAAACTTATCTCCTGGCTGTGCGTTCATCTTTTTAACACCGTAATCTAACTGCTGAAATGTCTAATTTAACTTTTCGTTCCTTATAAAACACAGATAGGAGATCTTTTCTACCTTATTATGCTGACGTTTCGACCATCGCTGTGGCCTTCTTCTGAGCTAAGCTGCTGAAAGCAGCTTCACTTCCGCTTCTGTTTATGCGCGGGCAGCAGGGGACGATATCGCCCCCTGCTGCCCGCGCTGTCCTCCTCGATGACGCAGTCCCATGCGTGGTCCAACGTGTACACCCCGTCGTCCCTGTTCATGGTCCCATGTCCACGTCTCCTTATTTCGATAGCTTCCTTTATCCATCTTTTATATTTCTGTTGCTCAGTGTCGATAATCCTTGTGCTGTCCCAATCCATGATATAGCGCAGGCAGCAGGGGGCGATATCGTCCCCTGCTGCCCGCACATAAACGGAAGCGGAAGTGAAGCTGCTTTCAGCAGCTTAGCTCAGAAGAAGGCCACAGTGATGGTCGAAACGTCAGCATAATAAGGTAAAAAAGATCTCCTATCTGTGTTTTATAAAAAACAAAAAGTTAAAGGATTAAATCAGACATACACAGGATGAACGTACCGAAGATGCTGAAACGTCTCCTCAGCCTTCATTAGTGTCTACAGGAGCGGTTCATCACTAAATCAAACAAATCAGCTGTGTTCATGATCTAAAACATGCAGGAAACATGCTGGAAGCAGACTGCAGCACCAGGCATGTCAGCTCCACTTTACTAAGTCCAACAGGGACCGGACCGCCACTCTGAAGTTGCAAGTGTGGTATTCTGGCCACAGAGGGCGGTGGGGGTCTGAGTGACATTTTCATTAACCCTGTAAAGGGTCATTTTAGCACAAACTGGCTCAAGAACATGATTTAAATATATGAAAAAGTTGCATAGTATGGCTTTATTGTAGGAAGAGTCTAGTCTGCCCATTGGAGCTGACCAATCAGAGAACACTTGGACATTTTTGGACAACATATACTTGTAGTTTTAAACACAGTAAGAGTGTTTTGTTTTCATTTTAGCACTTTTATCAAATGCAAAAATTGAACAAACTCTGAAATATACATGCTTTGAAGAAATAAAGCAAACTTGCAGATTAGATTAAAGCAGCAATCCGGAGTTTTCCCCTTTCAGGAATTATGTATGATTTTTCAGAAATCTGTAAATGTGATTGTCTTACCATGTAGTGTGATATAATGTAAGCAATACGTCTTTTTTTTTTCTAAGCCTGCCCCCTGCCCCGTAAAATCTGTGCAATAGGAAACCGACCAGAACTAACCAATAGCGTTAGACTACCGCTTACGTGCTTCAAATTTAAGGAAGTACCTCGGGTGATGCAGCGTTGATGAACTTTTCACGGACAATTAAGTCTTTAAAATATAAATGTGTGAAAACACAACATGACATGAGAATAATACTTGTAAAACACCGTGTTTTAGCTCTGTTTGTCTGCTACAGAAGCACATTCATAAACAAGAAACGTGCAGTCGCCATCTTAAATTACAGAGTCGACCAACTATTGGTGTGATACGCTTGTCAGCCACTAGATGGTGCCATCAGATAAAAGAAATAGCTTCTTTAACTTATATCTATATACATGTTCCTGCATAACAACAAAACAAGAAACACAATACAATTTTATTTTTTCATGCTTCAAAAAAACAGTAAACGTAGAAAAAAAATAAAACTATTATCATTATTACCAATACATCAACCAATAGCTTGGTCCTTAGTGCTAACGAGTAAAATAGTTAAAATATCTTGTTTTCACTTTTTTTTGTTTTATTTAATGTCTTTGGTTTTATTTCATGTTGTTTCATCTCCATTTTCCACAGACATTTATACGTAGACGCCTCGTGGACTGGCGCTGCCTATAGGAGCTGCCATAGTGGCCGGCCGCCATCTTAGTTGGGTCTCCATTGGGTCGCCAAAATCAATAACCTGTCTGGCGAGAGCCGAGTTTCCATGAAGCTGTTTCATTTGTTTAGCACATTCAAGGTAATTTTAGTTTTTAACCAACCAACACGACCCTTTTTAATACCATGGGGACTGAAATGTGAGCTTCTTTTCAGACTTCAACAACATACCAAGTGATGACAAAATACGCCAATGTCACATAAAACTTTACAACCTTCTGGTCCACATCAAGATCAAAAAGCTTCTACAAACAGGACGGGCCAATTTATGAAGTCCCCAATGACCTTCGGGGGTTTTCTGACTGGACATATATCACGCTCTTAATGGGGCTGGTACTTTAGTCGCTAGCTTGCCAGTAAAGAGTTGGCAGCTGATTTTGGTCTTGATAATAAACGTGATTAATGCATTAGTCTTTCCTCTTGGCGGGAGGTTGGGGAACGCCTGGGCGATACCGGTGCTGCACGTTGAGCCAAAATGACCAACGGAGTCCTTCAGAAAACATCTTGAATGTTAAACAAAAAGAAGAGTGAATAAGTTCAAATAATACTCAACCTTAAGGGAGATGTTGTTTGATATTTCCATCGTGTTTTAGCTGATTGTGCCTGAGGAAATACTGGATGAATTGGAAAATAAGTCACTCTTCTCCACTGGTCAGCAACTAAAGTGCCTCCTTTTTCAGAAGATGAAAAATGAAAAGTAAAGCGCGGTGGCATGCAAATTTCCTTTTTGTGTGGAAAAGAGTTTTACAATGTTCACAAAGGCCCCTGGGCACAGACCTAATCAGCCTGGCTGCTGAATTATTCATGGCATAATCTACGCTGATCAGTGCAAGGTTTCACAGACACTCATAAACAAAACTCAATTACATTTTCAGATAAATAATCATGCTCGACTCTCTTGTGTGAATTTGTCTAATCAATGTGTTTTTAAGGCTTAGTCAGTCTGTCAGGTTTATTAAAACTTGAATATTCCATCTTGTGCTCAAGATGTGCAAGAAGTTCAGAGATGCTGAACTCTGACCTTAGCCTGTGACTGCAGACAACTGCTGTTAATCAAGACTTGAGGACAAAAAGGTAGCCAAGCTTATAAAAGGTCTTTAATTAAAGCCCTAATCATCTTTTCAACCAGTTTAAAATCAATATCTTCTAATTTTGAAAAAAGATCCATTTTTCCGTCTTCTAAAATCATTCGACTGTCTAGTGAAGACTGAGCATCTTACACACATGCACATGCAGCTGTATCTGAACCCCTGCACTTACCCATTTGGGTAAAGTAACACTAAACAGTTTCCTGTTCCTCCACCCTACTGGTTGAAAGTGGAATTGCAACTGTCGTAAACAACCCTGTCACTACCCGATCCGTACCACGCATGCGCGAAAGGCGTCTGTTGTTATTGTGTCCTCCTTGTGTAGCTTTGGGGGGCAACCACATGAGGGCGCTGTGACCTTAGTGTGGACACAGGATATAAGGACAAGCTGGTGTGATTAGGGGATGAAATATTTGAGGTGAAATAAACTGAGCACGTGAGAACGTACCCGGAGAGTTTTTGTCTATTTGTATGACAAACAGAACAGCGTCTACTTCCGGTCGACGCATTTTACGATAGTTACGGGTCAGAGTATCTGTTAAGATGTTAAAAATAATAAGTATCTCTTGAAATGTTTGCAATATTGAAACATTTCAATATAATGTAGATAAAAAAAAAAAAAGAAAGAAAACGTCGGACCGTACAGATCGGGTCTACCCGATCCGTACTGCGCATGTGCAGATGTTCTCTTCTTCTTCTGTTTTGTTTAATGGCAGTTTACTCCGCAGTGTTCGAGGATACTGCCCCTTGCTGACATAGTGTTCATGTTCACAATGTTGCAAAATTAATGTTTGAAAATATTTTCTAAAGGTATTCATAGGTTAACCATTTGTTAAATCCAGATTTAGCATGAATTTGTTTGTATACGGAGGTTTCCATTGTTTAAACGTCCCTCAGTCGAAAAGAAGGGAGAGCTGTTGTCACTGTCGAAATGTTGGCAAAGAGAGGAAGTGACGTAACATTCGCACATGCGTGGTACGGATCAACCTGCTGCAGCCTGCTGTAGCTAGCGCTAACAACAAGCTAACACTAACATGAGCCAACTAATACTAAAATAAACCACGAAGTTGCACAAAAAATATTATTACTTACAAGTCCAGTAGCAACAAAGCCAGGTCACCATCAGTCCGTGATTTTGTAGCTAGCTAGCTTAGCTCCAAAATAATGTAGACCGTGCGATGTTCACTCTGGTTTTAGCTCTTTGCTTCACCTCCAAAGACGTTACTCTGTTACTTTTACTTCCAGGCTCCGTCATGATGCCAACAGAAAAAGCAAACTGCTTATTTTTCTTCTTCTTGTGCTTTTCATAGACTATCAGCAAATTGAAAATGCTGACTGCTAGCATTACAGCTAACAGCTGTAAAGCAGGTATAAGAGCACCCCCTATAGGGCACCTACCCGCTCCACAAATCTATCTAGTGCAGTTTTTGGTCAGCAGAGGGCGATCTATTGTTATTTTAAAATTGAGCTGCTTTGCGCACAACAATAATGCATTATATATCTGTATTTTGCTTTGTGTCTGTCTTATTTGCCTACTATAAGTAGCTTTGTGGGAAACAAAATCACAAATAAAAGCAAAAGCCAAGAGTTTTTTTTTAGCAAAATAGAAGCTTCACAGCACATCCCAGTGATATATAAAGTGATATATGTATAGAAACAAAAATTGTGAATTAGGTTTACTTTTCTGTGCAAAACATAACCCCAAAATTTGCAAAACATCCAATAAGAGGCACAAAATTTCCACCAAATGTGGGTAAAATGGTTTGCAATTGATGCAAAACTACAATAACTAACAGGTTTTCTTCCTATCTGTTTGTTAAATGAGATTTTTCGGACTCAGATAGTTTGTGTGCCCAGACACCATGAATTTATCTGCACTGGTTGCTGAGATAAGAGCATAGAAAACTGCAAATAGTGACAGAATTTCAGCCAAGCCTGTTCAAAGCCCTCCTCAAAGAGCCTGCAGATGAGGTGTTTCAGCATCTGTCTTTTCCTCGTTAGTCTCTACAGTCCTTTGCTAGGAGCAACAGGAGCTTCTCGCAGGAATGCCATCCTTGTGAATCTGTCACGATCGAAGCGAGGCCACCATCTATTCCATGAGGGATGGCAATGTTGAAGCAGACTCATAGTTTCTTAAAAAATATGCAATTAGCTGTTCATTTTTGTTAAGTCCAAGGGGAAATAACAATAAAAAGTATCAAGGTTTATGAATAGTTTTCTTCTATAACTGAAAGGGTTTGCATATCACCAATAAAGCAAAAGCTACGAAACAAAATGCACATATCTGAATCTGTAGTGGAGCTATAGAAACTGTAAACCAATGCCAAATGTTGGAAAAAACTAAATTTATTGTTTTTGTTTACCTTTTAAAGCCAAATCCAAGCATCAGATCAGGGTCCAGATCAAAGCATTTGTCATTAATCTGTATCGGAGTGAATCAAATAACCCCTGGTTCTAACCAAGGTCTGCATAATATAACTGAGCCAGAACACCTCGTTCCAGATGAGCTACTCCTGGAAACTGGGGGCCAGAAGTGGACCATCTGAGCTTAGGAAAACCTTTCCTGGTCTGATAAATCAGGATTTCAGCTGCAACATTTAGATGGTTTTTTTTAATAAAACCTGGCATTGAAGGGGTTAAATCTAAAACACACATATTTTATTCTGTTTAGTGAGTGCTGAAGCCAAGGATGGAATCTGTGTAAAAAAATTAAAACTTATGAAATATTATATAATTTTTATTACACCTTTTGATCAAGGACATTTTTTTGCACTAAGGGTCCCCAATGTGGCTTTTTTGTTAAAGGGGCCTCCAAGGGTTAAACACCACAACCTTCCTGAGTATTGTTGCTGACCTTTCACAACCACATGGACCCATCTTCTGATGGCTACTTCTAGCAGGATCATGCACCATGTCACAAAGCTCAGATCATCTCTAACTGGTTTCTAGAACATGACCACGAGTTCACTTAACAACCTCCACTGTCACCAGCTCTCAGTCCAGTCCAGAACCTTCAGGATGTGGTGGAATCAGAGACTCGCATCATAGATTTGAGCATCAATATGGAGGAGAACCTCTGAGGGATGTTTCCAACACCTTGTTGCATCTATGCATTTATTTACGGCATCAAAATAAAAACACACATACAGACCCCCACCCCCCAGGAATGTGGCCCCTGACCAAAAGTTTTTAAACCCACCCCTGAAGTTCAGCCATGTCTCCTGCTGTCCCTCTCGCAGTAGGAGACTCATCACCCACTGATCATCAGGTGCTAGAATGAGGCATGGACACACTCACGCGGACACACCTCCCACGCAGCGCAGCATCCTGTCACTCAGTCTCTCTCCATGTTCACTCACAACCCGCTCTGCGCTCCTACCTTTCATCCAGTCCACCACCTGGCTCGTGCTCCATTTGCTCACCGGCTCCATCACCAGCGCCATCGGGGAAACTTTGCGCCGACTCTCCGTTGCGCGCGAGCTGGTCTCGTTCCCCCCAAAGCACGGCTCCGACAGGAGGTCCCTCCCGCCCTCCTCCCCTCTCCTCCCTCCCTCCGCAGCCAGGTGACACCTTCGTTTATGTCAATATCCCGGTCCGGTGCCGCTCCCCGCTCTGCGTCGACCCTGTTCGGTGTCCCGTTAACGCAGGGGGGTCCTCAATCCGGTGCATCCCCCCTGCTCGGTCCGGTCTGACATGTGTCGCCTCGCTCCCTTCTTTCCAGCGAGTGCGCCAGTCTGGTTCTGCTCCTGCGAGTGTGTGATAGCTACCGAGGAGTGTGTGTAGGTGTGTGTGTGCGCGCGCTGCCGCTCCGGTACCGACAGCACAGCAGCAGTGTAGGATAGATATCTCACACCGGACTCAGCATCTCCTCGCTCTCTCCTGATATGATTAATCTGTGCGCGCGTGCCGTGGGTGGCAGCGCGCGCACGTGTCGGCGTGTTTCCCTCCAGAGAGATCCTGGATCATGCAGAAATGATGGAGGGGGAGATTTTCTGATGCGAGGAGGGATGGAAACGTGGGCTACCTGCACACTCATCTGTTTCACTCGTTGGGGTGAGGAAACTTAATGAGTCCTCCCCCACTGCTCCATTTCCTCCCCTAGCTCTCCATTTGGGGGGGGGGGGGGTTCCTAGCTCATCTCTCTGTATATGAAGCAATTACAGAAACATATTGAGTTTTTGGTGTCATATTTATAAATATATGCTATGTGAACAACCCCAGGATTGATGAGCTAATGGCTAGTCTAATGGCTTAAAACAGCTGCAAATGACAGGGTGTACAAAACTTTACATTCATGTTAATTATGAATCAAATTCCTGTTTAGGGGAATTTTTAACTGCTTAAAGTTTGAATTATGCGATAGTAATAAAATCTAATTATCAATTTTATTATAGTTATGCAATATTATAGCAGAGAATATTCAGTAGAGACATGGCGCTGAACTGTGGTGTTCCGCAGGGCTCTGCTTTCGTAATAGATAAATGTTCTTAATCTGAAATCCCCTGCAACTGTAATTATGGAATTAATCAAATTTAATCTGACTGAAGAAGTATTTCCACTTCAAGACAAGCAGAAAAAAAGACAAATGTCTAAACAACATTTTACTTAACTACCGAGAGCCATGTCCTGACCCCAACTTTGGAAACCACTTAAGTTTAATTGAATTTAGCTCAAATCTGTAGCTAATTGGAAAAGTCCACATAAATAATTTGGCAAGACAGAAATCATGGTGTCTTAGAAAAAAAATTAACTTTAAATTATTTTCATTTTGTTTATACTAAGAAAAATCAGTGGCTATTTGCTAGTATTTCTGTTTTTAATCTGCAGAGCACAACTTAACAACTAAAAAATGCAATAATTTATGTTGAAGATTAAAAAATACAGACATCTTTCTGTATAATTTGGGTTTGGGGACATTAAAAGGTAGTGAACTATGAGGTATAACACAGAGAAACAAAGAATACAAGAAGAAAAGGGAACTTCATGCATTTTAATTTTGTTGCAAAGACATGATTTTTTAAAATGAATTTCTGTTGAAGCATAAAATCAGATTCCATACACCCCCATGTGCCAAAGATGTTAGACTACAGCAGACACAAGTTGATTGTGTTCTAGGAAGTGGTTCATTTTAATGGGTTTTTCAGCTTTTCAGTCATGTCAGTGCTTGCAGCAGGCACTGAACACACCAATAACCAGCCATCCAATAACCCACCCCACAACTCCTGTTACTGAAAATGAAACAGCTTTACATGAGTGTGCAAGTTAAAAAAAACAACCTCTGATATAATTTTATGAAAATCTCCTATAGCCTCAACAAACAAATGTCCTGAAGATTTCCTGAAATGTTCAGCTTCATATCGTAACAGTGGCGACTCCTTCAACAGGGGGTGCTGGCTTGACGGGAGAAAAAAATCTATAAAGTAAATAAAACTACAATATATATTTATATATTTACTATAAATGTGTAAGATGTGCTTAATTGTATGTGCCTACATGCAATCAGAATGATATACTCATCATTTTCACCAGCTATCTCATTAAACAGTGAATTTCCTACACCAGAATCACTAGTTTCACTCCTGGGGCGCTGGAAAAAGCGCCCCTGAACTGCAGCTAAACAGCCAATCACATTTTGTTGCTAGGGAGAACTGGAGAATTTTGGGCCAATCAGCGTCTGTGGATTTAATGTCTCTGGGGCGCTGGTCGACATCTGTCATACATCTGTACGATAAAGCAAGAACATTTTTTATGAAATTGCATCAAATGCTTTTAATTAATTAATGTGTAATTATTGCCAAATTTTCTCCCACATGACATAATCAATTTAAAGGTCCATATCATGTAGTACTGTTATATTTTTATCTAGATTTTCATTCACATTAGTGCTGAATATAATATATAATGTTAGAGGCTAAACAGGGTAGTTTGCTGTTGGCTGCTGATGGAGGAGACAATGATGGAGCTAAAATTAGAATATTGATAAATAACTGAATGAGGTAAGATGTGCAGCAACTCCCTCTGAGGGTTTAGTTTATTCCCTCAAAATGTGTCCAAAAGTTATGAACGTGTGTCCTAATCTAACTGGTCAGCCTTTTAAAAAATGAAGCAGTGATCACATCTGTAACTTTACTGGCTGGAGCTGATAATCACCTTGTTTGTGTCACAATGATGAAATGAGATGCTAAAAAACAAACCTGACACTGAACAAAACAAACTGTCGTTCTGCTGTTTTGTTTTTGTTACAAACTGGTGACATGTCGACTGGTTTATGGTTCAAAAACAGCAGAGCATCTAGAGGAACAACATGTCAGCTGGAAAAGGGGAAACATGAGGTTTTGTTGCTATAGCGACCGCATCCTTTACCCCTTAGCAAAAAAAAACACTGAAGGGCTGCTGTGTGTATGTATGTATACATAAATATAAATGCATACAAACATGCTAATATATATACACATACATACATACTAGTACGTTTTTCAAAGTCAAACATCTTCATGACTTTATTTTGAATTTACCAAAACCCTCATAGTTTTCCTGAGATTAAATCAAACTTGAACAAATTTCTGCCATGAAGATTTTTTTCTTAGCTGAAGACTTCAGTAAATTGCTCCTTTTTATATTTAGCCTTATAGTAACTTGATTTGTTTGTAATCTAATTACATAAAACTCATTGTGTTGGATTTGCATGAAGGGAAGAGCGAATATTAACTTCGTTCAGCAGATAAGTGATGCAGAAACAGTGAGATGTGGATACTCTTGATCTGATCAGTGCTGCACCAATCACCTGTGGGTGGATGTAGAGACATGGAGGAAGAGATGGTGAGCTTTCCATCCAAACAGAGACCTCTGCTGGTAGCAAGCATAGCTGATATTTATCTGGTCCTTGTTACTTACCAGAATATTAAACACATAAAAAGATGGTTTGTATTCTAGACTTTATGTTAAGTTTGTGGGAATATTTTAAAATTGATTATTCACATGAAAGTGGCATCTGCCTCATTTGAAAAACAAAAAGTGTGTTTTTTATCGACAGTAACGCCACAAACACTCAAGAAGGAACTCAGATTCTATTTTATATTTCAGGCTTTTAAGCCTTTAATGGCTAAAGAAATAATTAAACAATCTATTCTATAAAACCAACAATTTATTGTCATATATTAATGTAACAACTATGCAGTTATTTATTTTATTATCTAATTCTATAACAGTAGAATAATAATAATAATCAGATTTATAGAGCACTATTTAAGGCATTAAATGTCACCATTAAACAATGCATATATTGGTTTGTAAATCCAGGTGGGACATTTTTCACACGTGAAGCATCTAGTTGGACCACATCAGTGCTTCTCAGTAATGTAACCAATAAAGGAACTTCTTATCAATAAAAACTATAACAGTCTGCCATAAGAAAGAGACAAATAACACTGACTGCACATCTCATTTTATACGGTGAAAACCAGTTTGATTTCAGTGTGAGTGTAATAAATGACTAATAAACAGCTCACAAAGGTCATAAAACAAATACAAAAGAACCCACAGCTGAACCAAAGAATGCAGAACTGTCTGAATTTGCACAAGAGAGCAGACAGAAGTCAATTAAAATAAAACCTGAAGACCGTAAGGCCACTTCCTTAAATGTGCTCATGTGAGCATTTCTACATACGAGCAAAAAAGCCACAAACTTCCCTCAAAGGAATGTTTTGTATTTATTTGAAGTGGGCTTGTGTGGTACATGTAATAGTAGTCAGTATCCTACCTGAAGTAGACAGCAGTCAGAGGAATCTCACTTTGGAGAATCAGCATCAATACTTTTTAGTCATATCTGACAGCTCTAAGTTTTCCTAAACTTTGATTTTGAAGCCTAAAAACTGTTTTGATACTTATTATTTCACCACAAGCTGCTACTTACAGCCGGGGCTGGAATGAATAAAAGTTATTTCCCCCCGAGTAGCAAAAATAAACATTAAAACTGCAAAAATAAAGACTTTGGAAACAGTTTGTCAAAGTTAAAGGCATAAGCTCAGATGATACTATGGCAAAACACAAGGTTCTATGTTAGGACTCTTCACCTTTTTCTTGTACATTAATAAACTTCAGATGTTTAGTGTAACATGTATGCAGATGATGTTAACATATGGCTGCAAAGACTTCAAGACAATGTGCAGAATTACCAAGCCTTACTACTGGATGAACAAGCCTCGGCCACTCAGTGCGCACTCTGATCTTTTTGCGGTTGGTAGTTTTCTTTGATCTGCTTAGTTCAAAAGTAGCTCATGAGGTGAAAAAGTAGAAAGCCAGGCAGCAGTTTTGAGAGGAGGATTAAGAGGAGATGCAGGAAGATAAAAGACAGACAGGACAGGAAAAACAAGAAAACAAAAACAAGTGCTTGAAAAGGAAAAGGTTGCTAGATTTATCCCACTAAACTTTTTAACTGTATAAATCAATAATTTATAAGTATGTAATATGGAGTTGCTAATGCTAACAGTTAGCTTCTACTAGATAGACTATCTCTGCTGTTTCCTGGATGCTAAACCAACAACAGCCTTCCCCGTCGTGAGTCAAGATGGGTGAGTCCATGAATGTTAAGTGACAGTGTGACGTAGATCTGTCAGGATTTTCTAATCCTAGAGTTTCACCGTCTATTTTCTATCAGAAGCTAATGCAGGAGATAGGTGGAGGAGACTATTTTCATGTTCAGCCTGCATGAAAAACTCAAGTGACCCATTATAATTTTAAAAAAAGGTTTTTCAGTGAACCACACCTTTAACAAAAGAGAATATATAAAACAGAAAACTCCCAGGTTATGGCAACTCACATTATCTGATATCTAAATATGCAAATCAGTGAACAAACATGGATTCTTATTTGTTTTATGACTGTTTTGAAGCAGCTTTAAAGTTGTGGTGCACTTTTGAAAACAATGGAAACATAAATCTTCATCTGCAAAACAGACAGTGACCCCGTATTTATCAGAGCATAAACTGACACCAGTTATACACATATTTATGATTTTTAAAAAATCATTTCATGGGTGGACAAACCAAGAAGCAGATGTCTTGTTTTCCTGTTTATGCCATGTTCACAAAGAGGAAGTTGATAAAACCGTAACAAAGAAAACCAAACCTCATTCTCGTTACTGAACATCAACATGCGTTTGGTTATTTGCAGAATAGTTGAATCAGATTTTACAAATACAAAAATCTACAGAGCTAGGAGAGCTGAAGACATTTTAAATTAACAATAAAGGTCCGCTCCCTCCACCTCTCTAGAAAACTCACTTCCTCAGCAGGTCGCATAAAGAGAACAGATATCAGGAAACAGCAAGAACAATTTTTCAATTTCATCATGTCACAGTAAGTATCAACCATTATTTATTAGATTGTTTTGTGTTTGTTTTACACAAGAAGTTTATTGTAAATGTTCCCCAAAAAATGATCTCATCATTTTGAAACTAATGAGCTTGTTTTCGTCAGATCACTAAGAGTTATTCCTACATAGCATCTAAGCAAAATGAGAGGAAGCTGGACTGTAAATTTGATTGTTACTGAAATGATCAACATCTATTTGTTCTAGATCATTTCTCTTCAACTTGATCAGCTCTCCGCACTAGGGCTGGGCGATATTGCAAAAATTTCATATCTCGATATAGCTCATTTTATATCCTGTAAACGATATACATAACAATATAGCATTGTTTCTTTTAAGTAAATTAATAGTTAACTCATTCACTGCCAGCCGATATCTGATCAGAAAGCCCCTGACTGCCAGCGTTTTTGAGCGTTTTTACTGTTTTTTGAAGAGTCACAGAACATTGTGCTCTATGATCATGTAAACGCCAAAACTACCAAAAGAAAGAGTAGACTCACTTCTTACATCAGGAAGAATCACTGTATTTCTAGCGTTATCTGTTCTTTCACAATCTGTTGTCGAAGCGTGAGCTGCAGAAGCATTTCCGGTTGGCGCATTGCTTTTTCTCACAGCAGCGTCCCAAAACGATCTCCTAATTCATTGATTTTCTGCTTCCTGATCAAGTGATGTGTGACATACACGGATGAAGATAGGCTCTAGACACGTGATGTTCCAACGCCCACCATCCCGCTCACTGCCATTGACGACTAATATCGTCAATGGCAGTGAGCGGTTGGATTTCAATTGACGACTAAAGTGTTTGTACCAACTCACAAAACCCATGTTTCTCGACCGTGTAGATTGGAACCATGTCTTTGCAGATGTGCTTGGCAAATGCAGTAGTGATCTCCTTCCATCTGCAAGAGCTGTGGTTATGTGGTGTGCCACAGGTAAACGCCTGTTGCAGCGTCTGTGTCTGGAGTTTGTTATGAGCGCTTACGCCATCACTCGACGCTGCTTTTACGGCTTTTGCTTGTTGACTCTCTGTATTCTTTTTTGTGGTTCTTGCACAGGTGATAAAATAAATTTGTAGTGTTGGAGTCTGTTGTTGGCACCGGGAGCCGGCAAACTTTAGAAACAACTGCTTTCTGGTCCGCGTCGGCCTTCTTACACCCAAACCACATCCATGCAACAGAAGTTGCCCCTCTTTTAGGTACAAGCACCTCCATGCTTGTTAATGCATGGCTAGCGTGGCGCTCTGCGCGTGCATGGACATGCTGTAAGGTGCATCATGACGTAAAATACTGCCGTAAAACGACGAATCACGATAGAGCTTCATATAAAACAGACGACATATTTCGTCATATCGCCCAGCCCTACTCTGCACCTTAATTTCAAGCAAGCAAAGCTAATTTTCATTACATAAAAAGATAACTGAATAGTTAGTGATTTAGAGAAAACATCCAAATATGAAATTGTTGCAAAAAAAAGTTAAATACATCTTTCTTACATTAGATTATTTATTTTTGTCATAATGTTAAAAAGGAATTACAATAATAACTCAGTTGTGTTAATTAATATGTGAGAATTCACGTTTTGTTGGATTTTTTTTTTTATCAGCTAAAGTTCCATTCACTCATTTTCGGACAAAAATATAAAAATGGGACCAAAAGACAAAATCAAACCAGAAGAAAGAAGAAAATGTTCAAATTTCAGTTTCACTTTCTGCTTGATGTTCATGATCAGCGTTGTTGTTCCGGCCGGAGGATTCTTCCTAAAGGGCTGCAACCTCAGCAACACCACAGTCAAATGTGCAATAACCGACTCCCAGCTGGAAACTATTCCTCAAGAAATTCCCCCGACAGTGACCGTTTTTGATTTATCGAAAAACTTAATCTCAAAAATACGTCTGTCGGATTTCCCACAACTACCGGTCCTGAAGTGGCTAAACGTTCAACAAAATAAGATTTCCCGAATGGACAGCTTTGCTTTTTCCACTTTAGGTTCCCTCCAGAAGTTATCTTTAAACGACAACAAACTGGTTAAACTGGAGGAGAATGTTTTTGGTGGTTTGGGAAACCTGACCGAACTAAGGCTCAACACTAATCGCATCAACTCAGTTTCGTCCACCTCTTTCCAGTCCTTGACAAGCTTAAAGATTTTGGATATTTCTAACAACAACCTGCAAATGGTTTCAAATCTGCATCTAATTCTGCAGCATCTGCCGCAGCTGCAGGAGTTTGGAGTGAGAGGAAATGGTCTGAGATATTTTCATTCGTGGGAACTTACAAACTGCTCACTGGGACTTCGTACAATTGATTTATCACGAAATCCTCTCCGAGTCTTTAACGTAACTGAAGACGTGTTCCCAAATCTGACACGCTTCATTATTGGCGACCATTCCAGTAACGTACAGATGAAGTGGGATTTGCACAACAAGACCTTCCTGAGTCGAGTGGCCAGCCTGGATATTTCTGGACTTCATGCAAGCTTTGATGACAAAAGCGCTTTACTTGAAGCAGTGAACTCGTCACTAACTTATCTAGCATTGAACAGACTGAAGAGAATGAAATATGCTCTTGTAAAACTCATCAACATTTCTTGCACCATCTCTTCAATGTCTACGCTGCAGGTTCGAAACAACAAGTTCAGAATAATTCCTCAAAATATGTTTCAGTTGTGTGTTAATGTGAATAAATTAGATTTAACTGAGAATCACATACAAGCTATCCACGAAAACGCCTTCATGCCTCTGAAAAATCTCAAAATTCTGATCCTCAGTCTAAACAAACTTTCATCAGTGCCAACAGCTGTAAAACATCTGCATCATCTGGACACGCTGGTTCTCAGTTCCAACAAGATCACTGCAGTTACATGTGAAGACTTCTCCAATCAGAAGAAGCTCGCTGAGCTGAAGTTGAACAACAACTCGATCCCTGCACTGGAACGTTGCGTCTTCAAAGATCTGGTAAACCTTCAAGTTCTGAAATTACAAACAAGCGAGATAACTCATTTAAAAGGAGCCTTTGAGACGCATTTACCAAAACTTCAAAAGCTTTACCTCAATGGAAATAAACTCACTGACATTAAAAAGGGAGCTTTTAAAGGCTTGAGGTCCCTTCTGAACTTATCGTTACATGAAAACAAAATCACGACCCTAGATGCCAACAGTTTTGTTGGATTGACGAATCTCACCGAGCTTCAGCTACACTCAAATGGCCTGAAAAAGAATGTCTTAAACACAGGAGCGTTCAATTCTCTAATTAACCTGAGAAGACTGGATTTAAGCAACAATAACATAAAATATGCCAACAGCACAGCTTTGAAAAAACCCCCCTTTTCTAATCTGTCTCATCTAGAGGAGCTGTCCATTCGTGGACAGCGCTCCAGAGGCAAGTCGTATTTGCCTGGAAACTTCCTCCAAGGCTTAACAAACCTTCGGCGTTTCAGTGTCAGGAACTCTCAGCTCATCTACCTGGACACTGACACATTTAAAGATGCGCCCGAGCTGCGAGAACTTGATGTCAGCTCAAACGATTTGGACGATCTGTCTGCAGAGCTCTTTTCTCCAGTTCGAAAGCTTAAAAGCCTCTACATATCCAGAACATCCCTTCGTTCGTTAGATTTCTTCACTGATGCTAACCTGACCAATCTGGAGTTCCTGCAAGCGAGAAAGAATCAATACTCAGTCATCACGGAGGACGTAATAAAGTCCCTACCATCTCTGGTTTATCTGGACTTGTGGGGAAACAGTTTCATGTGTGTCTGTGACAACGTCTGGTTCCTCAACTGGACCAAAACCAGCAAACAAACACAGGTTTATGATGCATCTAACTTCTTATGCAACTATCCAAAAGACTCTAGAGGTAAAACTCTTGTGGACTTTGACATAACCTCCTGCTCAGTGGAAACTGGCTTCATCTGCTACGTGTCTACAACATGCATGATCCTTTGTTTCATGGTTGCATCCTTCACCTACCACTTCATGAGGTGGCAGCTGTACTGCGCCTATTACTTCTTCTTGGCTTGGCTCTATGACAAAAAGCATGAGAATAAGCAAACTTCTCATCAGTATGATGCCTTTGTCTCCTACAACACCCACGATGAGCCCTGGGTGGTTGGAGAGCTTCTACCCAAACTGGAAGGAGAGCAGGGCTGGAGGTTGTGTCTGCACCATCGAGACTTTGAACCAGGTGAGACTGACTTCACGTTGAAGCTTGGTTAAAGAAAAAGTTCCCTGAGAAACCGTTTACCTGTTTTTTTAATAAACATGCAGACTAAACATGAAAATAATCTTCTACCCCTAAATCCTGCATTAGCCGCTAATAGAAAATAGATGGGAAAACGCTTAGATTAGAAAAGTGAGTCCATTGCACAGGTCAGAAAGCAGGCACCGGCACCGGCACCGGCACCAGGGCCCATTAACTGCTCTTCATTTGTCTGATAGATTTATTATTCCTGCAACAGATAAAAAACATCCATATGCAACCAGATGTAATGGTGACCGAATTCAAAAAGAGATACTTTAGAAATTATATGTGCTTTAAAAAACTACAAATGTAAGAAATTGTGCACTTTTTTCAGTTTTTGAGCACACCTCAACTTTACGCGCTGCCTTGCCAAAACAGTAAAAAGAGTATCCACCTGGATTTATGACCTGGGGTTACTGGGATATGTCAGGTCTAAGGATGCATGGGTATATTCCAAGATGATTTATGAAAAAGTAGTTCAGTAAACATGAGACATTCTCACACATGGATGGACCACCAAGAGTCAGGACCTCAACCCCGCTGATAATCTTTGGGGTGTGCTGAAGAAGGCTTTGCACTATGGTCAACTCACGTCATTTAAATACAACCATGATGAAAAATTAATGCAACGCTGGATGGAAATAAATCTTTTGACCTTGCAGACGCTAACTGGAATATCACAATAAACACATGCCGTTATAATAGCTAAAGGCAGTCCGATGAAATATTAGAGTGTGTGAACTTTCTCTTTGGCCAGGCGGCGTTTTAGGAAGTTAAAAATAATCTGCCGGCTGCTCAAACGACTAAAGGGTCTTCTCTGTTGCTGCTATCAAACAGAAAACTAATAAACATCAGTTAAGTTTAAGTACTCAAGCATTTTGGTTGAATTGTTACCATGAGATTAAAATACTTAAGTTGTTTTTTATTCTTTTTGGTCATTTAAGATATTTTTGCATTTGTTGTCCTTTTTTAGAACCAACTGATTTTGGTTTGTTGATTTATTGCTATTTTATGAAACAAGGGGTAGTAAAGTGTGCTGCTATCCAGCGTGTTTTAGGTGTTTTCCTGCTCCAACACACCTAATTCTGTAGTTGAATCACCTGTTCAGCAGGTTTTAGAGCTCTGCAGAAGCCTGTTAATCACCTATTAAAATCAGGGAAACAACTAAAACATGCTGGATAACGGCACTCGAGGTCCAAGATTGCCTACCTCTGTATAAAACCATAGAAAGCATTTTCTTCTTGCTAATGTCTGCAGAACCTAAATTATTTCATGGACTCTCGAGAAAGTGTCAGACTGTTGCACTTTTGGTTGAAGTTGTTGTGATTCCTTGTTTTAATCTCCTCCCCTCCAGGGAAGTTCATAGTAGATAACATATCAGACGCCATCTATGGAAGCAGGAAGACCATCTGTGTGATCAGCCACAGATACCTGGAGAGTGAGTGGTGCTCCAGGGAGGTCCAGACAGCCAGGTAAGGATGACGCTAGTTAACCTTTCCCTGTAAATGTGTTTTGTGGTTTTATTCTTGTTTATGGTTCTTTTACCTGCTTTTCATAATTCCATTATGTTTTCAAAAACATTTTCTTTTATGCTCCTAATTTTTTTGTTTGCCTTTTTTCTTGACATCATACTTTCTTGTTGTGTATTTAATATTTTTCCCACTTCTTGCTTCAATAGTTTCCGGCTCTTTGACGAGCAGAAGGACGTGCTGATCCTGGTGTTTCTGGAGGACATTCCCACCTACCTGCTGTCTCCTTACCACCGAATGAGGAAGCTGCTGAAGAAGCAGACCTACCTGAGCTGGCCGCGAGCTGCAGACCACCCAGAGGTGTTCTGGGAGAAACTCCGGCAGGCTCTGCAGACTGGAGAGGATCTGAATCAGCGCAATCTTGACTTTAATGTGTTACAGACACAATAACGAGAAGGGAACAGGCCCACTGCATCTAAGGTTGTTGAGAAATTGGCACCTGTGAAGGTTATGTATCTGTGACAGTGTGAGCATCCTGTCACTGTATCCTGATTGATCATGCGCCCTCACAAATTCCAAATCCATGGACCTACTTCACACTACTGCATGGATCCTGCCAACAACGCCAAGTGTGGCAAGCTGGAGAAACGAGGGCCCGGGCGGGATTCGATCCCCAGACTCCCGTTTGAGAGTCACGCGTGCTAACCAGTCATCCAAAGGGATATCCCCGTTGCCAAGCAGCCATGGTGCATGATCAATCGGGATACAGTGACAGGATGCTCACACGTCACATATCATTTGAATTTTCAGTTAATTTTCTTGACATCCAATTAAGCTTCCATTACAGTAATTTATACAAGTTAGAATTTACTGTTAATGGTGTTGGAGCTGCATTGCCTTAATACAAAATCTGACTATTGAGCTTTCATTTTTTTGGCTCATACACATAATTGATTGAGTCATATTCATCAAACTGATCCCAGCTTACTATTAAACTTCTAGGAAAACTGAATATTCAGCAAAGACCCATCTTTGGATTAATATGTTTATTGTGTTCATGGATGGATGGATGGATGGATGGATGGATGGATGGATGGATGGTGGATGGATGGATGGTCAATACTCTTCCACCTGTGTGCTCTAATGGTAATAAAAAGCTGTATGCAGATGATACTAGAATTTATACACATGGTGACATTAGGACCCAAGATGGTTCTTTTTGTTTTGTTCATCATGAGCTCATTAATTTTGTTTTATTGCAAACATTTCTTGAAAATAAAACAACTTTCATTTGGTTTTTCTGTTGCCTTTGATTTAGAGACAAAAACAGGAATTTAGTTTTTAAACTACATAATATCCCTGAAAAGTGTATTTCAACAAATTTATCATGGGTTTATCTTAATTATTTATGTGCCAACAAACCAGCAAAAGAACTGACATATGAAACTACTTCATAAATAATAAACTATGTAATATAATTTTTGTTTAAACCTTCCAACAACATCATTATAATTAACAGTTTCTTTTTGCTTGACAGAAGTTTGACAAGTTTGAATCTTGGTGGCTCCAACACCGTGAGAAAATAATGCAAAACACCAAAAAGAAGGAACTGCTACTTCTTCAGCTTGGTTTGAGTTAACATTACAGTGTTGACTCCCAGCAAGCAACACAACAAAGAGAAAAGGAAGCGAAACATGAGTCAAACCACTTAAGTCTACCATATCAGATACAAAAATTCATTTTAACACTATATCAGATGAAGAAGAAACTTATTTTACTACTAGGATATCTTTATGAGCCAGAGTACACGGATGAAGAACTGCATTTGCTACACAAAACACACACATCAACACAGATTGTTGACAAAGCTACTGCAGTCTATGATCAACCAGCGGTGTAAAGATGATTGCATAAATACGGCAGACATAGCGGAATAAATAATTTTTAAAAAACAAAACTTACCCAGATTTCTAGTACGGCCGAACTCTTCAAAAACAGTCTTTCACTTTCCCGAATTTTTTCCTGATGTAACCATCCTCTTTGAAGTGTGCACTGCACAAACGAAAGGTTTTGACTCGTTCCAGCCGAGTATCCTTGGAGTAGCCGATTGCTAAACGCCACTGATGCCTTAAGGCGGGCGTACACTGTGCAACTTTTTCACTTTTTTGAGCCGATTTTCTCCTCGTGCGAGAATGTACGAGCTCGGGGCGAGTTTTGCGCTGAGCGTCGTGTAGTACACAGGGGGTTACGAGAGGCGATTAACACCACATGACCATCTACCAATCAGCAATCGTAAGCTCGCACGGATTTTTGGCGTGTTTGATATTTTGCTCGTCCCTCGTGAGGGTATCGCACTGTTGAAGCGGCGCTGCGAGCGTCTGCGACCCAAAAAATATCAGAACCGCACACGGCGCATGAGCAAACATGAAAGTAGGGGCGGAGTTTAAGAAATTTAAGGGAAGCGGAAGCAAAACTAAACACACCAGAGAAGAAGCCGACGAAGAAACAAAGAAAGAGCAGTAACATGGCCACGGTACAACAACGTGTTGTTTGGACTTCAGCAATGGAGGCTCACCTTGTGGAACTTTGGCAGGGTCACGCAAATCTTTACGATGTGAGCACAAAGACGTATCACGGGAGAAAAGATTAGGAAGCAATTGCCACACAGTTGCAGCTGCCAAGTAAGCATCTATGAACTGTATAGTTGTTTGTAACATTCAAGTAATATTAAAACTAACAAGAAGTAACGTTAGCAACTGTGGTAATCTAGCTTCTTTGATTTTCAGTCAATGAGGTGAAAACACGTGTGGCATCACTTCGCACACAATACGGCAAACTACTGAAACCAAAAGCCAGTGGCAGTGGCCAAAAACAACTCACTCCCAAACAGAAGTGGTTACTGGACAGTTTGGATTTCCTGAGGCCTCACGTAATTCACAGAGACACTGTGTCTAACTCGAATGTACGTTCATAAGCAAGATACACACACACATGCACACACGCACACATGTATAATAAAGCCACACAAGAAATTTACTCCTCACATAATAATACTCCAATATCCTAATTAGTATCTAACCTAAAATTAATAGGATCTCATATTTAATAATCCTCATCCATCTATTTTGTATGTTTTCCAACGCAGCCTAGCATTGATTCATTTGCTACAGACGAGGGCTGCATTGAAGGGGGGAGCGAGGACCTGTCTGCTGTGGATGGTGATGCTGATGTGTCCAATTCTTCTCCAGCCTTGGACGAAGTGGAGGAAAGCAGCTCAAACAGCCCACAGTGCAGCCAATCCATGAGCCAGCCCACCAAAAAACCCAGATGGCAGAACTCAAAGACCAACAAGAAATCTACTGAGCAAAACCTAGAGATGGTCAAACTGTCAATACTTAAGCAAGCGCAGAGCTCACTCTCTCAATCAGATGCCGAGGAGCATTTTGGCCAACAAGTAGCTTCTGAAATGCGCAATATAAAGGAGAAATGTTTACACCTGAGGCTCAGGAGGAGCATCATGACCCTAATCTATGATGCACAAGAGGCAGAGCAGGCTGGACGATCTGAATGTACAGCTCCACATGTCAGTCCTGCACCTTCATACCATGACACAGTTCCAGTCACCAAGGAATAAAAGCTTTTTACCATCGACACCACCGCTGTCATATACACACCTGCTCAACTCAGACTAGTTCATTACTTTTATCATTAGTAGTTGGTTTTAGTATTTTTTTTATCTTTATTTTTTCTTAAAGGGCAAACTTTTTCCTTTTTTGCCCAAACAGGTGGTTTCATGTTTATTAATCTCCATTTCCTGTTTTTTAAATCTGACATTGTTGAAAGATTTTTTATAAATAAAGTCTTTGATAATTTGTTTCATTTATTGTTCACAAAGGTTACAAACATCAAAAACACATCACTCCACTCCCACACAATATTTTGAATTTTCAAGGGATGTGTGTGTGTGTGTGTGTGTGTGTGTGTGTGTGTGCATTCTTGCCTGTTGCTAGGAATCTTAGGGTTACTGAAGCCTCTCCCTAGGTCTGATCGCCTTCCTCAGGTGTGTGTCTCTCTTGGTGATATGTGGGGTCACTCTCTCCAGAAGGTAATTGAATTTTTCCACAGACATGCGGAGAAGATCTCGAAAAACTATTCATATCATCGATCTATTTCACAACACACCAATACAACAGCATTACAAAGGATGGTTGTTACTCCCCCCACCACCCCCAAAGTCCATAAACTGGTTGAAATGTAATTTATGTCGCTAGGTAGAATTGTAGCTACATAAGGAAAAGCTAATTTCAAACATCCTACCTGCAATTCCCGCTGACAAACCATACTGGCAACGTCTGCCCAGCCATTTCTTTGTCCATATTCGTCTTCTCTTTTTCTTTTCATCGACACACAAGATGGCAAGACGAGCCAAACGTCTTGTTTTCACGGGCATTACTGCGGCTAACAACGAGCATGCAGGCGCCTCTCTGCTCCGAACCAAACGCGTGTCATTTATTTTCCTGGTGTTTACTTCCGGGGTTTTCTTCTTCGTGTTTGAAATTCCGGGGGGACCAACGTGTTGCGTCATCTACTGGCTATATTTTTTACAGCTGCGATGAGTTGGTGCCAGACGTCCAGGGTGAGCAGTCAGATCGCATCCGAGAACTGGGTTGTACAGTGTGAGCACGACTCGTGAGATTTGCTCTGCGAGAAGTCGTACAGTTTGAGCTGAAGCTGAACGCTACGAGTGAAAAAGTCGCACAGTGTACGCCCGGCTTTAGAGAAACGTCCTTAGCAGGAAAAGTGTGAAACCGAAAAGGTGATCCTGTAACATCCTTATTGTTACAACCCGGGAACCTGCAGGTATGCACCATGGCTCGATATATTTAAGAAAAACTACTTTTAAGTGACTTTAGAAGTTGTTGTTTCACTCATACAGCCAGGATTAGCAGCCAGACGCGATGCCGTTCTATCTCTGCGGTGAGCGGCGCAGGGATACGAATGACAAAAAGTAGTCCCGTTGTAATGTGACGTAAATTTATCTGCTTTGTTTCTGAGATGTAAATTAGCCATGCTTTCAGAGGCTAATCCTTTTGTGAGGCTAAACGGCGCAGATACATCGCCCCCGAAACTAGCCAGAACTACGTTTATGAATCACTTCTCCTCTGAGAATCTCTGAGCAGGGGTGTGTGTGTGAAATGGGTCAAAGGTTACAGAGCACTGGGTGAAGGACACATAAAACTTGATGTCTAAAAAAGCGAACTTTTCCTTTAAGGCTTTTCAAATAAATGGCTTTAACCTTTGGCTGCTTTGAGACTCATTTGCTATCTAATTCTACAATTGGAGCCAAAAGTTATAGGAAAGAGACAAACATAAATAGTCGTTCCCCTCCAAGTTTTATCTCCACAAATAACACAAGCCTGGAGGAACTCCTGCCATGAGGTGGAGTTGCTAATGCTAACGGCTAACTTAAACCAGCCGAGACGTCCGCTGCTGATTCCCGAACGTTAAACCAACAACAGCCTTCCCCGTCGTGAGTCAAGATGGGTGAGTCCATGAATGTTCAGTGACAGTGTGACGTAGATCCGTCAGGCTTTTCTAATCCTAGAGTTTCACCTAGAGTCTATTTTCTATTAGAAGCTAATGCAGGAGATAGGTGGAGGAGACTATTTTCATGTTCAGCCTGCATGAAAAACTCACAGTGACCCGTTAGAATCAGAAAAAAATATTTTTCAGTTAACCACACCTTTAAGAAACAAGACAGGTCAAATCAACATAGTCTGAGAAATACACCATATTTCAGTAATAATCTGGTATTCCTTTGGGAATCACAATGCTGGAGCAGCTTTTATTTTATACGTGAAACTGTTATATTTGGTATTTTTCCTGGAAAGCAGTGAGAATAAGTTGTGTGTTTGGGACAAACTGGCGGCAACAAAAACATCCCATTTTAAATGAGTTCTTTGTGAAGTTGTCTCGTTCATCCTGTGAGTTAGAAACTTCTTTAAGCGGCAACCAGTCATGGATCTGAGTAAGCAAAATTAAAAAATAAAAAATGAAATAAAGCCTTGAAAAATCTTCACAAACCTTAAGAAATGAAGCTTAAGCCCACTTCAAAAGATTAGGAGGAATTCTGAGTTAATAGAAACAAACTATGCTGTAGTCCTTTGCATTTTTTATTTTAAACTGTCAACAAAAACCACACCTGCCACTTCTCCGTGCCACTTTTACTTCCTCTAGAAATCAGACCCACCTAGAGGAGGATCTGTCTCTATTATCCCAACAAAACGTAGTATATGCACTTTACAGCTCAGATAAATACTTCACACAAACTTGATAGGAACACATTTTAACTACAACTCAGTTAAGTGCATAAATCTGCGAAGATAATTAATTTTTCAGCACTTCTTTGCATCTTACAGTAAGTATTCCAAAATATTACTTTAGGCATTCATTATCTGTGATTAATACTTCCTCATTCAGTCATTTTGTTTGGTATTTTTTAGGGGTGGGAATTTAATGCGTTAAAGCCACAATGTGTAATATTTTTACCTGTTTTCTACCAAATTCTGTGTATCCAGTGCACAAACTTGTCCTTTTTCATTAATATTTCTCACCAACATCAATTCTAAATATTCCTCTCAGCTTCAAATTTTACATTTTTAATACATAAATTGTGGTCGATGCTCCATGGTCATCCTCCATCTTGAAATACGGTGGCTATTTAGGGACATGTGAGCTCCACGTTATGCGTTTGCACTATGACTGTAACCTGAAAGAAACAGCAGAGGGCAGCAGTGCGCCGTGGAAGCATGGCGTCTGACAATGCAACTAAGAAGAGACGAGACTAGCTGCTACACTGTTGCTGTACTTTGTTAGTTTGAATAACAAACAATGAATTTAAAAGACACATCAAATATGTCAGGTCTTATTGATTTCCAACACTCAGCAGCCGCATATGATGAGAACCCCGCCCGCAACAGCTAGACACCAGCCTCTAAGTGTTGTTTTTATGACTCACCTCAGCTGATCTTTTCTTCATAATAAAGCTCCCAATCCGGTCCCAACATATCAGTTCCAAAGTCCTTCTTCAAGAAAACTCCTATTAAAGTCTCCTCTCTTACCGCAGCCTGCCGTGTCTCTCCCAACGGTGGTCCGCTAGCCGGTAGCCATGTTAGCATTAGTTACCGGTACTTTATTTCCACAGCGTGTCCCCGGCTCCAGCCAAACCTCATCGGCTATCCGATCGCTAAACAGCCAGTGGTTGATGTTAGCTCCATCTCGATCCTCACTGTGGCGCACACCGATCAGCTGATGGCTAACCGGCAGACTCTTGTTTACTCCGCTGCTCTGATCCACATGACACCGGACGCCACAGCTGATGCCTTCCCTCCTCCGTGTGTGAATCGGTGACAGGCAGCTATGCTAGCTTCCTTCAGGACTGGTAGGTTGATATAACAGCTAACAGCAGTGTTTCCCCTAGAAATGTTCACAGCCGTAATGTTTGTTGACTAAGGGGGGTGTAGGATAGCGCCGCCTCGTCGCGCNCTTGTCGGGGGATGGGGAGGGGGGGCTACGTGTGGCATTATGCATTAAGACTGAACACTCATTAAAAAATGTTTTTTACCTGCTTGAGTAGTTATATGCTTTGTGTGGGTTAGGCTACAGAGACTGGAAATAAATCAATCTCATGCTTTTTTATAAAAAAACGAACCAGATAGCTGGAGTGAACGCTGGAGTTGTTGCCTTTTTGAGTGGGCCACCGTAGCTGCAATACTTACTCGAAACTGCATGGCGCTAAAGAGTCGCAGTTTTTACCATGATTTCTATGAATATCACTGATAGGGCCTTTAAATATGATTAATTAATTAGAAAAAAATAACTTGTTAAAAAAATTTACGCATTTAACCCTTTAAGCCAGAGGGTCCCCCAATTGGGGATGTTATTATTATTATTATTATTATTTATTTAT
This sequence comes from Aphyosemion australe, assembly GCA_006937985.1. NCBI lineage: Eukaryota > Metazoa > Chordata > Actinopteri > Cyprinodontiformes > Nothobranchiidae > Aphyosemion > Aphyosemion australe. The sequence goes on from SSNS01000002.1 coordinate 784,037, forward strand.
TTAATTTTTTTAAAAAGACAATACCATTATCAAAATGTACTTAAAATAATATTGTACTTTTAGGTCTGTCCTATTTTTGCCAGTGATATACATATTTTTTTCTCCTGTTTTGATATGAAATACAGTTTAAAAGCATTTTTTTTTTTTAGAAATTACAATAATAATGTTAATGACTATTGTTTGATTCTCTGTCTCATTTTTAATTTAAAAAAATTGCTTTTGGGGCAAATTTCCTTGAACGATTAAAATGCGATTAATCAAGATTAATTAATTACAAAGCCTCTAATTAATTAGATACATTTTTTAATCGAGTCCCTCCCCTAGGATTTTTCCAAAACAAAGCTATCAAATAATGCCTTATAATGTTATTGTTCTAAATCTGCACATTTGTGTACGTTTATCTGTTTTGTTGAATTTTTAGGCTTGCTGGCTGCAGTTACATACCATTAAAGATGGGTTTTGAACAAGGAAAAGCAAAAATTAAAGGAAGATTGAGATTTGATGAACTTTGCATCATCTTCCTGTTAGTGCATGCAATTATCTACGTTCCAGTCAGAGGATTTTTCCTGCAGAGTTGCACAATCAGCAGAAATAAAGCCATGTGTGTGAAGAGAGAGCTCAAAACTGTTCCTCTTGACATTCCCCCAACAGTGACGAGCATCGACTTGTCTTTAAACAAACTCACAAGGATACAAGCATCGGATTTCACGCATCTGCCGGTTCTGATCCAGTTGGACCTGAATCAAAACTGCATCTCACAAATAGATGTCTTTGCTTTTGCCGGTTTGGTTTCCCTCCAGAGATTAAATCTAAATAACAACAACCTCGTTGGACTGGAGTGGAAGGTTTTTGATCATTTGAGGAACCTTTCAGAACTAAGAATTAATCATAATCAGATCAAGGTTGCATCGTCCACCCCTCTTCTGCCCTTGAGAAGTTTACTGCGTTTGGATATTTCCTACAACAAACTTAAAAAGAACACAGATCTTCATCTGATTCTGCAGCATCTTCCACAGTTAAAGGTGCTCGTGCTAAAAGGAAACGGCTTTAAACGTTTTCATTCATCGGAAATTACCAACCACTCGCTGGATCTTCACACCCTTGATTTATCGGAAAATCCTTTAAGAGACTTCAGGATAACCGCTAATGTCTTCCCAGATCTTACCAACCTCAACATCCGGAACAATTCCGGTAAAACAGAGATGAAATGGAACGTCCGTGACAAGACTTTCCTACGTGGAGTATCACAACTTGATATCAGCGGTCTTCATATGGCTCTTGATGACATGAAAGCTGTATTTGAATCAGTGAACTCGTCTCTGACTTATTTAAAGATGAACAGAATGAAAGGAAATATAAGAGCACTCATTAACATTTCTTGCACCATCCCAACGATGTCCACACTGCAGGTCCAAATGGTCAACCTCACGTCAATCAGCTCAGGTTTGTTCAAGCGGTGCATTAATGTGACCGAATTAGATTCATCAAGGAATACAATTGACTCCATTCAAGAGAACGCCTTCACATCTCTAGTACATTTGAGAAATCTGAAACTAAGTAAGAATAATTTGTCATCAGTTCCCAGAAATCTGCCAAAACTCTTCCTGCTAGACCTCAGCTTCAACGAGATCGGAGCAGTGAAGTGTGAAGACTTCTCCAATCAGACCAAGCTCCAAGAGCTAGGTCTGGAACATAACCGGCTCACAGCTCTGACGGGTTGTGTCTTCGAGGACTTGGTGCAACTGCGGGTTTTAAAACTGCACTATAATCAACTCACCAGTTTAAATGGAGCATTCAAAAGGCCTTTACCAAACCTTAAACAGTTGCATCTCAATGGGAACACGCTCACTGCCATTAGAAAGAAGGAATTTGAAGGCTTGGGGTCTCTTTTGAACTTATCGTTGCATAACAATAACATAGGGAAGATTGATGAACACGGTTTTGTTGGACTGACAAATCTCAAAGGTATTCAGCTGCAATCAAATAATATCCATAGTTTAACCTTAGATACAGGGGCATTCAATGCTCTCGTTAATCTGAGAAGCCTGAATTTAGAGGTAAATCACATCAAATACGATGAAAAAGCTTTGAACCAAACACCATTCTCTAATCTGTCCAAACTGGAGATGTTGTCCATTTCTGCTCAACACTACAGACAAAAGTCTCATCTACCAAAGAACTTCCTGAAAGGATTAGAGAATCTCTCGTGGTTCAGCGCCAGGAACATTCAGGTCATCGACTTGGATCAAGGCATCTTTGAATACACACCTAACTTGGAACGACTTGAAATTAGCTCAAATGATTTGGGCAATCTGTCTCCGCAACATTTTTCCCCAATTCCAAACCTGAAGGAACTTTATATATCCAGAACATCTCTGCAGTCACTAGATTTCCTCAAAGAGTCCAATCTCAGCAAGCTGGAGTTCCTGCAAGCAAGAAAGAATCAATACTCAATCATTACAAAAGAGGTGATATTGTCGCTGCCGTCTCTGGTTTATGTGGACCTTGTGAACAACAGTTTCATGTGTGACTGTGACAACGCCTGGTTCCTCAACTGGACCAAAGCCAGCAAACAAACACAGGTGGCTGGTGCATCTAACTTCTTATGCAACTATCCAGAAGGCTTTAACCGTAAAAATCTTGTGGACTTTGACATAACCTCCTGCTCAGTGGAAACTGGCTTCATCTGCTACGTGTCTACAACATGCATGATCCTTTGTTTCATGGCTGCATCCTTCACCTACCACTTCATGAGGTGGCAGCTGTACTGTGCCTACTACCTGTTCTTGGCTTGGCTCTACGACAGAAAGCATGAGAATAAGCAAACTCATCATGAGTACGACGCCTTTGTCTCCTACAACACCCACGATGAGCCCTGGGTGGTTGGAGAGCTTCTACCCAAACTGGAAGGAGAGCAGGGCTGGAGGTTGTGTCTGCACCATCGAGACTTTGAACCAGGTGAGACCATGTTCACACAGAATTTTACAATTGAAATGATGAACACTCTAGACCAGTCCTTAAGAAAGCCCTTTAAATTAAATAAATCTGCTACAGAACATATTTAAATAAATGTGATAGAAACTGCAATAAAGGAAAGTCAGCCCAAACAACCAGCCGAAAATGGCTTCTTTTACTCTTCTCTCAAATCATAGTAATCAGAAGCCTCTTTTATAAAACAATGCCGCCAATTTGCCGCAACGCCGATGCGGCATCAGGGAGCGTTAGGTCGTTTATAAGAGCTCAGACCGTGGCGGTAATGTTGCGCAATCATGTCAGTTTTATAAAAGATTACACGATGGCGGAATAAAGGAGGTATGGGGGCGGTCTCTACGCTGTTGAACCTGTTAGGATCACCATGTTGGGCATAAAGGCAATGACGTTAACTATCCTCAGATGAACTAGTGCTGTCATGAGATTAACATTTTTGTAGATTAATTATGACCTGAAATTAATTAATCTAATTAATCTCTTTTTTAATCTCACCTACTAATGGCTGAGAAAAGCCATCATTTTGATGTATTTTTATTAGGAGTGGGAATTTAACGCGTTAATTATAATTAATTAATTATAAAAAATTAACGCGTAAAAAAAAATAACGCATTTAATCCTTTAAGCCCGAGGGTCCCCCAATTGGGGGATGTTGAAGTTTAGCAGCAAAATCCATGCCCTAAATATCAATCTAGTCAAGCTGCACCTCTAAAGAAAGCTCAGAACCTTGGCTACAAGACCATGTAAACCTTTTCTATGTGTTCCAAACACAACTAAAGCTACAATCAAATGAGTGATCAGAAATCCCTCTTCATGTGTTTTTGTCTTCATTTCTGTCTCTAACGATGCTAAATCAAATCAAATTGCACACACATTCTATCAACCCATTATTATTATTATTATTATTTTTTTTTTTTTGTTAAAGACAATACCATTATCAAAATGTCCTTAAAATAGTATTGTACTTTTAGGTCTGTCCTATTTTTGCCAGTGATATATATTTTTTTCTCCTGTTTTGAATTGAAATACAATTTAAAACCTTTTTTTAGAAATTAAAAGATTAGAAATTACAATAATAATGTCAACGACTATTGTTTGATTTTCTGTCTCATTTTTTTTATTTTAAAAAATTGCTTTCGGGGCAAATTTTCTTGAATGATTAAAATGCGATTAATCAAGATTAATTAATTACAAAGCCTCTAATTAATTAGATTAATTCTTTTATTGAGTCCCACCCCTAATTTTTTATTTAAATTCATTACATTATTGTGGCAGATTAATATATAACAAATAAAACTGGCTTTATAAAGTCAGACTTCTAAACTTTCCTTTTACATCACCAAGGAGGAATAACACTGTGCTCTTTTGTCCGTCTGGAATAATTAGAAATTAAAAATAAAACATGGGGTCCATATAGAATAATCTAAGTTAACACATCAAGGAACACTTTTTTGAGCAATGCAAATAGAGATCACAGAACTTGTTACTAAAACATTTATCTAAAAATAAATAGACCTGTAAATTACAGTGCTGTACGTTAGCATATCAACACTGACAGTTAAAAGCATTAAGCACTCACTCTCTCACTTCTGACATGTGCTATGGCATGATAGGTAAATATAAATATAATTACATAAAATAAAATAAAAATCCCAACAGGTGGGCTGGAAAAGTCCCAGTAAAGTTAGATTAAAAATGAGATTAACTCGATTAAAACAATTAGTGCACTAAATGTGGCTGTGATTAATTAATCTCAATTAATGCGATGATTTGACACCCCTAATTGTAACATTCATGGACATCGGGACTCGTGAAACTTTTAAGGCAATCTATGTTCTAACACCATATGAGTGAATGTCTGTGAACACTAAAGGCTGTACATTTATCTGACCTCCAGAAGATGGCGCTGTAGTACTGTGGCTCATCTGGTTGGCCTCCTTGTTGATTCATTTCTGGATTTATTTGTTTTTATCTGCTCCCCTCCAGGAAAACCTATCCTGGATAACATAGTAGACGCCATCTATGGAAGCAGGAAGACCATCTGTGTGATCAGCCACAGATACCTGGAGAGTGAGTGGTGCTCCAGAGAGGTACAGACAGCCAGGTAAGGATCGAGGCGCCTTTGTTTAAATGTTTTTTCTAGAGTTTCTAGAGTCTTTGTCCCTTTGTTTTTTTTAATAACTCTGGATTTGCAGACTGTACTCAACTGTAGATTGTAATATATTCATACAAACTCCCTATATGTCCCTCTACTTGCTTCCACAGTTTCCGGCTCTTTGACGAGCAGAAGGACGTGCTGATCCTGGTGTTTCTGGAGGACATTCCCACCTATCTGCTGTCTCCTTACCACCGAATGAGGAAGCTGCTGAAGAAGCAGACCTACCTGAGCTGGCCGCGAGCTGCAGACCACCCAGAGGTGTTCTGGGAGAAACTCCGGCAGGCTCTGCAGACCGGAGAGGATCTGAACCAGGGCAACTTGTGCCTTGATGTGTTAGACGCATAAGAAACTCAACCAGCTTCCTCAACCTCTGAGACCAAGAGGCCAAGCTGAGTGTAAACCTCTGAATGTGGTCACAGGCACATCCTGCTGATGGTCTTTACCTTCAACATGATGGTCATTAACTGTCTTTATAATCCCAGAGACAACTTTCTCCTGAGCTTTCTGTGGTTCATGTTCAGCATGGTACACACCCTGAAACAAAACAGCTCTGTGACTAATTGACTTATTATGTGACTGAAGACATGAGCCTTTGGTCAAATAGCTTTGATTTTTATTTCCAGACCCTTATTTTATCCTGGCCAGTTTCACTAGTTGTTGTTTTTTTAAGTAATACCTGATTTTTTTTTGTTTGATTTTCAGAAAAAAAAATGAATTATCATGATCTTTGTCAGTTTATAGTTATCTGAGTAACACACTAGGGGCTTTTCTTTCAAACTAATTTAGTCATGTCTGTAAATAGCGACAGATTTCTTCCTCCTAAAGCAGAAGCAAATATTCTCACTAATAGACATCTTTGACTCCTTTAACAGTTTATTTACTCCCTTTATTTACTCATCTTAATAAATGGTCCACGGGGGCAGGTTGTCCTTCCCCACTTACCTCCTTCCCCTCATCCAGAAGTCACTCTGGAGTAACTAAAACTGATATTTAATGCTGATAAATCGAAAATTGATGCATTTCTTTTCCAATTCATGCCTAACATCAGAAAACCTTCCTCAGAACTGACCAAGGGAAAGTTCTTGAGCTGGTCATCAGTTAATAATTCATAGGCGCTTTCTTTAAAACGTCATGTGATCTCCAAACTAAGATTGAAACTTGGGGTCTACAACAGAAATGAGTAACGCTTCTTCCTTTAAGCTATACGAGGTTGACTTGGTTGTTGTAGCTACTGACACATGTGAGAGATTAAAGACGAACAGCATGAGTTTAGTGTTTTCAGCTTGATCTGAGCTAAGGAAGTTGGTTATAGTCTGTCAGAAAACATCAACAAAAAGGAAGAGAATAATCTGCAATCAAATCTCAGAACATTGATGCTTTTTGCATTTTTACCTAAGTTGCATCTGCTTAAACAAATCTAACATGTGCCCTACAATAGTGACAGACCAGATGCTGTGAGGGTTGAATACATAGAACCTCTTAAAGCAATAAACAAAAATAGCCCACCACCACAGCGAGGCGACTCTCACTTCCTCAGGAACTCACAGAAAGAGGCTGAAGACATCAGAAAGACAATCTAAACAATTCCATCACCTCTACTGGTGTCGACTCACCAGTTAGACACCCCGTTAGGTGAAGATCGCAGAACGTTGCACAGTAAGTAAACAACATCTTTCATTAGTGGTTATTTTTCAAAATAAGACGATATCTTAAAGCAAAGTTTGAAAAATACCAGTTGAAGTAGGTTAAAGTGACTTGTTGAATTTTCAGGATCACAGGACAGTTATTATTCTCATCCAGCCTTAAGAATGGGATCCAATCAGAAAGCAGGAAAACATTCTAAGCTCATCTTCGTTTTCCTCTTGATGGTCATAACTGGTTTCATCGCTCCAGTCGGAGGATTTTTCATGAAAAAATGCAAAATGGCCGGGAACACAGCACAGTGTGTGAAGAATAAAATCACAACTGTCCCTCAAGACATCCCCCCAACAGTAACTGGATTTGACTTATCTATAAACAAACTCACAAGGATACGAGCATCGGATTTCAAGCATCTGCCAGTTCTGGTCCGACTGGACCTGAATCGTAACTACATCTCACAGATAGACAGTTTTGCTTTTGCCAGTTTGGTTTCCCTCCGGAAGTTAAATCTAAACAGCAACAAAGTAGTTCAACTGGAGGAGAACGTTTTTGACGGCTTAGGCAACCTCACAGAACTAAGAATGAGTTTTAATCGCATCAAGGTTGTAGCCGCCACCTCCTTTCAATCCCTGACAAGACTTAAGAGCTTGGACCTTTCTAAAAACAGGCTCAAAACGATGACCGACGTGCATCGAATTCTGCAGCATCTTCCACAGCTAAAGGAGCTCCTGCTGAAGGGAAATGCTTTAAAAAGCTTTCATTCAGGGGAACTTCCAAAATGTTTGAGGGAACTGAATGCTCTGGATTTGTCTTTTAATCCCTTAAAGGATTTCATGATCACAGTAGATGCCTTTCCAAATCTTACACGCTTTGTCATTGGACACCCTTCCAGTAAAACGCAGATGAAATGGGACGTCCGCAATCAGACTTTCCTGAGTCGGGTATCCAAGCTCGACATCAGCGGTCTTCGTATGGCTCCGGATGACATGAAAGCTTTATTTGAATCGGTGAACTCGTCACTGACTGATTTAAATATGAATGAAATGAGAGTCAATCTAGGAGCACTCGTTAACATTTCTTGCACCATCCCAACGATGTCCGCGTTGCAGGTTAGCCGTAACAAGCTCAAATCTATCCGTCAGGATTTCTTCAAACTGTGTGCTAATGTAACTGAATTAGATCTGTCAGATAACAAAATAGAAATAATCCAAGACGATGCCTTCACGCCTCTGGAAAATTTACAGATTTTAGACCTGAGTCGAAACAGACTTCCATCCATTCCGTCAGCCATGAAAAACCTACGGACCCTTTTCAAGCTGGATCTCAGCTTCAACAACATCAGCAGCGTTGAATGTGGAGACTTCTCCAGTCAGACCAAGCTCCGACAGCTAAACCTAAAGAATAACTCGTTCCCAGTTCTGAAAACGTGCGCTTTTGAAGACTTGGTACGACTCAAAGGTCTAAAATTGCAAACTTGTCATATAAGGAGCTTAAATGGAGCTTTTGAGAAACACTTGCCAAACCTCCAATGGCTGCAGCTGAACGGAAATAAACTCACCACTATCAAAAAGGGGGAGCTGAAAGGCTTGTGGTCACTGCTGAATTTATCTTTGCACGAAAATAAAATAAAGAATCTAAATCACCAAAGTTTTGCTGGACTGACTAATCTTTCATCTATTAAACTGCAGTCAAATCTGATCACAAGTCAGGACTTAAACTCGGGGGCTTTCAACAAACTCATTAACCTACGGACACTGGATTTAAGCGATAACCACATCAAATTTGTTAATCGAACATCTAAGAGTCAAACACCGTTTTCTAACCTGCTACATTTAGAGAAGTTGTCCGTAAACACGCAGCACCTCAAAGGGAAGTCACGTCTGCCGCCGCACCTCCTGAAAGGCTTAACGAGTCTTTTGAGTTTCAGCGCCAGAAACATTCAGCTCATCGGTTTGGACAAAGACACTTTTAAATACACGCCTAACCTGGAACGACTCGACGTTAGCTCAAACGATTTGGGCAATCTTCCTACAGAACTGTTTTCCCCAATTCCAAACCTGAAGAGCCTCTACATATCCAGAGCATCTCTCCAGTCGCTAGATTTCCTCATCAAGGCCAACTTGACAAAAGTTGATTTCTTGCAGTCAACTCACAATCAATACTCAGTCATCACGGAAGACGTGATAAAGTCCCTACCAGCTCTGGCTTCAGTGAACTTGGATGGAAACAGTTTCATGTGTGACTGTGACAACGCCTGGTTCCTCAACTGGACCAAAGCCAGCAAACAAACACAGGTTTTTGGTGCATCTAACTTCTTGTGCAACTATCCAGAAGACTTTAAAGGCACAAGGTTTTTGGACTTTGACATAACCTCCTGCTCAGTGGAAACTGGCTTCATCTGCTACGTGTCTACAACATGCATGATCCTTTGTTTCATGGCTGCATCCTTCACCTACCACTTCATGAGGTGGCAGCTGTACTGTGCCTACTACCTGTTCTTGGCTTGGCTCTACGACAGAAAGCATGAGAATAAGCAAACTTCTCATCAGTACGATGCCTTTATCTCCTACAACACCCACGATGAGCCCTGGGTGGTTGGAGAGCTTCTACCCAAACTGGAAGGAGAGCAGGGCTGGAGGTTGTGTCTGCACCATCGAGACTTTGAGCCAGGTACGACGTTCTTAAGACTTTCAGTAAATATGCATATCACCCACCATCTTTAATGTCAGTTTTATTTTTGCATTTTTGCTATGAACAATATTGCAATAGCTCAAGGTGCACCAATTGGTACCCTACCAGGTGTTACAGTAATAGTAGTAGTAGTAGTATTTCAGCTGAACTGACATGATTTATCACCGACCTTTGATTTTATCTCCTTCCCTCCAGGAAAACCCATCATTGATAACATATCAGACGCCATCTATGGAAGCAGGAAGACCATCTGTGTCATCAGTCACAGATACCTGGAGAGCGAGTGGTGCTCCAGAGAAGTCCAAACGGCCAGGTAAGGAGGCGGCTAATCCATATTGGGTTTGAATGAAGGCAACTGGACTTCTTTGGTTTCTTGAAGACGTTGCGCTTCTCATCTGAGGAGCTTTGTCAATTCTGACTGGAATATGGGAGGGTCGATCTTATAAACTGTAGCTGTCTATTGTTGCTTAATGAGCTGAAACTACCTGTGAATACCCCTCCTCCCGACCTCCTTACGAGTCGTTGGCATCGTTAGTCACTATTGTGTGGGAGTCGTTGTGTAGATCCATCTATCTTCTCTGTCCAGAATGTGTACTTTGTCATCTTCAAAGGTGTGTCCCTTGTCCTTCAGCTGTAGGCGGACTGCAGAGTCTTGGCTCTCCTGTGTTGTGCCATGCGTTTGTGTAGCTAAGGCGGCTAATATTCAGAGTTTTGGCCTATTTGTTCCTACGTCTATTTATTTTTATAAGATGTTGTACTTATTTGTTTACCTTTTAGATAAGAAACTGTGTTTCTTTTTTCCTCATCCTAAAGACAGAATGTTCTCCCTCCACAGTTTCCGGCTCTTTGACGAGCAGAAGGACGTGCTGATCCTGGTGTTTCTGGAGGACATTCCCACCTATCTGCTGTCTCCTCACCACCGAATGAGGAAGCTGCTGAAGAAGCAGACCTACCTGAGCTGGCCGCGAGCTGCAGACCACCCAGAGGTGTTCTGGGAGAAACTCCGGCAGGCTCTGCAGACCAGAGATGATCTAAATAAAGAAAAACAGAACCTTGGTATCTTAGAGCCACAAACAGACTGAAACAGAGAATTAGCCAGTGTAATTCACTGCTGCTGTTTGGATGCAAGAATTAGTGCTGTGCAGACACCAAACCGTTTTCTTATTTTATCCACCAACTGCAAACTTAATAGTAACTGGTGGCGTCTTCTAAAAAAGGAAGTGAGTCTGTAGGCTAATGCAGAGGTTTGACTTTCTGCAGTTAATTTCACTTACTCATTTCTATAGAAGCAATGTTAAAAAAATAAAAATACTGTTTGTCAGCATATTTTGTTTCTGGTGAGATTAAAGCGATAATTAACCTTGTTGATGTTGAATATGGCATCTTGGGGGGATTAATGTAGCTAGCATACAAAAAGCCCTAAAGCGACCAGGAACACCAGTTTTTTTCTCAATAATGTAATGCTTCATGGGATTGGTGGAATGAGCTTCCTGGTCAGACCCAACCGAGCTGACTACTTTAGAGTTGCTTTCTTTTAATATTAGAGCCACCCGTTGTTGGATCGTTGCATATTTTCAGCTTGATTTGAAATGAGGACGTTTGTAAAACATGAGACAGTGGACACACAAGAAAAAAAGAGACCAATTTGGGTGCAGATCAGTAAAAACTCATGCTCTGTGCATATTTTCCTACAATATCATAGTGTCTGCCTAGGAAATTCTCACTTATTGTTCCTTATTTAACTTATTGCATAGGAGGCTTGGGCCAATACATATAAAACAAATGCTAATCCTTTGTTTCTATGCCAGAAGAAAGCCGTGAGAATTATATATAAAGTAGATACTAGAGAACATCCTAATAGATTGTTTATTCAAAAAATTATGAAATTCAGGGATTTGGTTCATTTAAAACCTCTACTAATTATGTTCAAGGCAAAAAAGATGTTACTTCCAATGAAGTTACAGAAGTTTTTTTGTTTTGATCACAAGTGATGAAAAATATAGAAATAAGTCTAAAAGAATATTTGTACGAACAACATTAAAGCAAATGTATATTTCAGTATATGGAGTAAAATTATGGAATAACTTGGAAAAAATGTCCAACCACTGATCAATTTAAGAGACTTCCTAAAGAGAAAATGATGTGATACGTTAATGATGGATGATTTGATTGTGATGTGTGCAAAGAAAAGAAAGATGCTTGCTTGGTTGTGTATAATTTTAAATTGTTTTGTATTCAGTAGAAGGGGTAGGTCATGTAAGATTTTTCTTCTTCCTTCCCTTTATTCCCTCTTGGAAGATTTTTGATGTTTGTGTTGTGAATTACTGATGAATGAAATTCACCGAGTGGAAATTAACAAACTGAAAGTGAAAGTTCCTAGAAAGAGGACATCAGGAGGACACAGAGACAGTTTTCCTCCTCTACATACTTTCTTTATGATGGGAATCACTTCATTTTGATCCTAATAAGACATTATTTTTACTACATCTTAGGGCAAAGATCAGTGATCAATGCTAACCAGTGGACTCTGTACCTGGCCGTCCTCAGGGATCGTCACACGAGGCTTCAGACGAGTTTCACTGAAGTTCTGCAACAGCTCGACCTAGAGAGACACAAATAAACATTTATCATTTTCTTAATGACTGGTTTGTGAAATTGCTTTTGTAAATACATAAACGGTGTAAATATGGAGACACAAGCTTGTAAAAATATTAGAGAAATTTCCATCTGCTTTTATTTGCTACTTCACTTGTATTGCTTTTAGCGACTGAATCATTAATAAAATATTATTTCTTCACATTAAAGTAATCTACATGCAGCCCACTGACTCAGAGCTTTATTGATCTCCATTTGTCTAAATATAAATTATTGTGTAGTTTGTGTAGCCGTACCACGCCAGGTTCACTCTTGATTTTTTTCACTTATTCCTTTCATAGTGACAGGAACTAGCATCTTTTGACAAATTTTCACAATAAAATTAATATTTTTCTCCTTAATTAACATTAGTAACTAAAATCTGAATTATGATGAGGTTGAGAGGGACCCAAATGCAGATTTGAGGCGGACTAAACAAATAAAACAGAATTTCTTTGTTTAAAAAAAACGTACAGAACAACTTACAAACTCCAAACAGAAGCTTACGACTAGAACCGTGAGCAGGATGAAACTAAAGTACCTGGAGGCACGTCTAAGGCAACAGGGAGGATGTGACACTGAATGAAGGAAATGAGAGCCGCTTAGTAAATGCTGGAGTGAGAGGCTGCTGAATGATTACAGGAATAGGAACAGGTGTGAGGCTGCTCTGGGTGCAAGGAACTAAAGAAAAATACACTGTAAAAAAGTTCAACCCTGAATTGAATGAAGACTAAATAAATATCAATACGTTTGATGGAAGAATAAATACTTCAGAGGCAGCAAATTATCCTTAATATAATTAAACTCAACAAGTCACAGGAAATCTGTCCTCCAGCAGATGTCACTGCTGTTCCTTTTGACCCGAGCGGTTCATGATCCGTTACTGACATGTTTACATTTGAATTCTATCCTCCCTTATTTGGATCTGTTTCATTTTATTGTCTCTTTCTCTGCTTATTGACAGCTTTGAACATCTTCATAGATCTTTTCAGTTCAGATCTAGTTTTTTTATTTCTCAAGATGAATCAAGTTTAGATGTTTTGCTTATATTTGTGTTGCTCTTTGATCATTTTTAGGCTTATTTGATGCCATAGCATGAGGTTTTCTCAGGATTTTGTAACAGTGATGACGTACACCTTCATCTTCTATTGTTTATTTGACTTTTGTGACTTTATTTATCTTTTTCTGAGTGACTTTAGCTTTCTAGTCTCTTTTCTAGAATCTGAATCAGGCCAGTTTATGCATCAATATCAAGGAACAGATGCAGGATAATCAGCCAGTGAGTCACAGACTTTTTCTCCATGTTTATTGAAGTTTGTCTGAAGTTAGACATTGTTTTAACATCTTTTCTTAAGAACAAAATAAACATTTTATTATTTCTATATTTGTAATAAAAAACATGTATGTTCAAAAAACGTTATTGATAAACAATATTTTTGCACATAAATCCTCTGTTAATGTCAGAAAATCAGATATTTATTCAAATTTTAAATAGAAATGCTTCATGTTTTTCTTTTCTGGGCAAGAAATTTCTCAATTTTGTTCCAATCCAGAGATTAAAATTTTGCCTTATTCTGATTATTTCTGTTTAACATTTTCCATATCTATGCAGAAACTTTAGTTAAACTGCAGATTCCTTCCCCTATCCCCTCCACCTTAGTCTGCAAAACGTGTACATCATACTTATAATCATTTCAACCCTCGAGAGAATCCGATTGAACATGCATTTCACTTGCTGAAGACAAAACTGAATACAAAATGCCCCTTGGGGGCGCCACTGTCAAGAGGAGCCAGTTGAGTTGGCTCGGGCATCTGAATAGGATGCCTCCTTGATGCCTCCCTGGTGAGGTTTTCCGGGCACGTCCAACCGGGAGGAGACCTAAGGGAAGACGCCTTGGGATCCCCCCGGAGGAGCTGGCCCAAGTGGCTGGAGAGAGGGAAATCTGGGCCTCTCTGCTATAGGCTGCCGCCCCCTCGACCCCATAAGTGGATGAGAATGGATGGATGTTAGCCTTTTATTAATTTATTTATTTATTTTGAACATTTCCATAAATCCCACTTTTGCACATTGAAAAACTGTTTTCAGTTCATTAAAAAAAAACTTCCAGAAAATACTTTTTTTCATTTTTATTGAAAATCTTCACAGAGTGATATAAATACAACTTTTCTGAACCCAAACAAGGATTCATCTGTTAAACATTAACACACAAATATTATGAGTTCTTCATAAATATATATATATATATTGTTTTGCTAACGGTAGCGTTATTAGCACTGTTGCCTCAAAAGGAAGAAGGTTGCAGGTTTGACTCCCTGCTGCAGCCTTTCTGCATGAGGTTAGCCTGCTCTCCCCATTTAGGTTACACTGATAGTCCCTTTGTATAAAAGCTTATTAGCTACCGCTTGTTTTGTATTAAGAATACTACACTTAACTGTTTATAAAACAGAACAGATAAGAAAAAGTCACACAAAACCATACGACGTCCTGCAGACGTTTCACTGAGAAACTTCTGTGGCAGATTTATCCTCCAGGAATTCTGCAATTTTTCTCCTCTTTACCCTGCAAACGACAAGATTCAGAGCGTGAGCGAGTGGAGTAAAACCAGATTTTAAGCTGCTACGGCACAGGAGGAGGTCTTCTACTCACTCCACAGAGGTCATGCAGTTCTTGGCCCACTTCATTGAAGGGTCGGCGCACACAAACCTGCCAGGGAGGTGGAAGCTGTAGGTGGAGAGAGCAACGATTTAGAGGCTGAGCTTTGATTCCTGCTCAGAGCAGTTTCAATAACACAAAAGGTTCCTCGATATTACATAAAAGTAATGTGAGTAACTATATGAGTGACACTAAGCTGCTATTGTATCCTGTCCTGCTGACATTTGAGTTGTATTCATGTCTCATCAAGCATTCATGCAACCACAGTCCAGGTTATATTATTGGTTTATTTGTCCTATATCCTAGAGGATTAACTCACATGATGGCACTGATGTCACAGGAGCCGTTGATGGTCTGAATGTTGTAGCCCAGAACCTTTCCACAGCTCAGGCGACGCTTTGTGTATCGCATGCAGCAGCTCGCTGTGAAAAGCAAAAGAAATCTGAATAATTCACTTCTTTGAATCTATAGAAAGCACCGTAAATAAAGCAAACTAAAAACAGCTTTGAACTGAACAGACATCTCAGTAACTGACTCACCTGCGTCTGCTCTGCTGGTAAAGGTGGTGAACATTATGAGGCAGCACAGAGCCGCCACCAGACACGCCTTGCTGCTTGCCATGCTTGCTCTCAGCTGTGACAGCGTGAAGCCAAAGAGGTGTGACACGTTTGCAGGATTCTCTCAGAGTATCTTGCAGCGCGCAGAGCCAGCCTCTTAAATAACAGATTGATGGGATTTTCCAAATGGGCAGGATGAAGCATGATCATGGGCTTTTGTTCATTTGTCGACATTAAACCAGGAAATGGGACAAGATACACCAAACTTCTAACAACCTCAAAAATTTAAAGGCTGGGTTTGTAGGACAGCAAATTCCAAAATTTGGCCCAAAAATGTAAAATTTAAACAAAAAACACAAACTTTTCATGACGGATTTATCAACATGTAGTCCTTTAATTAAAACTCGTAGCTAAGGTATTTTTAAAAACCCGTTCTGTCACTTTTGTAATGTTTCTGCAGATTTCTACTCCATTACTAAGCATTACACTTATGTAGATGATTCAACTGCATCAAGCTCTGCAAAATTCTTTAAATCTGTGTTTTCCAAGCCAGCACACATAGGTGGGCCCCATATGGGATCTGTATGGGCAAGCCGTATGGGTCCCGACAGGGTTTGTTCGCGGTTTTTGCCCAGAAAGATTTTTGCCCACATTGATTTTAATGGGCCCTACATGGGCTTTTAGTGGGTTTGACTCAAAAACGGCTAACCCTTGTGGGGCCATCATGGAAACCGTGGACAAACCCTGTTGGGACCCATGTGGTTTGCCCATATTAATCCCATATGCGGCCCACCTATGTGTGCTGGCTGGAGGGCATGGAAGGCAGTCATCCCTGTAAACTGAAGATTCTAGATGGAGCCACTTGTCAGCCTCAAATTGAACTTCTATCAAAATGTTGGAATAAGATGCCAAAAGAAGATTTTGAGCGGCGTTCAGCTTCACCAGCTTGCACAACAGACCCCTAGGTTACGGGAAAACTTAAACTCACATGCATCATCACTGGGATTGATTTCTTCTTTGGCACAAAAGCTTCCTGGGGAAGAGACAGCTTCTTTTGCTTGGGGGAGATGGCTTACTGCCATCAAAACTCCTCAAATATCAAGCTTTTATTTGCCCTAGAAAAAGAGGAGTTTGTGCCAACTACCCAGCACATTTAATACGGGCTTGGTCAAGAGCGTAAAACTTTGAACTTTTTTGGTTGAGATGGTGGAAAAGAAGCAAAAACAAGCTAATCTGATTTGTTGGCTCAGTTGTGTTTGCTGCTTATTTGCTCACGTCAAAGGAATTCACCTTTAACCTAGATGAGCTGCCAAGATTCAGAGATGTGTGAGTCACGGTTCATCAACGCTTCCATGTCCTCGATGTGTCCAATAATAAGTTAATCAATGACACCTGTCCTTAACTGACAATGGCCTTGTGTGAACGTGCAGGCTGCAACAAACTGATTCAGAATGTTTTCTAAAGAAGACTCCAATGAGGAAAGAGTCAGAATTAAATATCAGGCTTGCATCAGAGGGTGTGTCACAAATTCAAAGTCAAGATAAAAGAAGATGAAGCATTTCTGACAAATTATTTTGTGATGACGCAGGTAGAAAATGAAGGAAGTCAGTTTAGATTGTCTGAGAGGTGTTTGGATGAGTGGACAGGAAACAGAAAAGTCCCTGAAAGTTTTCTCGGGTGGCTTAAGTCAATCTTTAATTTTACCTTCCCTGAAGGTTGGGGAAACCCATTTGCAGCTTGTGTCAGATTTGGACCGAGTGACCACAGAAGATGGCTGCAACAGATATTTCCTAATGTTATATTGGGAAATTAAAATGAACAGAAAGAATAATAACAGTAAAACAATTGATATAAATAATGCAGCGTCTGTCTTTTGAAGTCTTTATATGCAAAAGGTCAGAATGGGGGATTTCTAGAATTATGCAGGAAACATGATGTCGTCAGACTGCTGTTCAATGTCCAAAACAAATAAACGTTGCAGGTGGAGGAATTAGGTGTACGCAAAGGGAAGAGTTAAGATGAACTTTTTATCAGTGAATGCTTTTTGATGTTGCAATCACTGAGTTTTTTTTTTTTTTGGGGGGGGGGGCATGCATTTCTGTATAAAAAAGAATGAAAGTGAAAATTTAAATTTATTGCAAACATCTCTTAATGTCCCAATGTTGTTTACAATCAAATTCTGTGCATCTCGTTCTTTTTCATTCATCTTTCTCACCAGCGTCTAATATAAGCATTCCTCTTACATTTTTGCATATTGTGGTCGACCCTCCATAGTCATGCACCATCTTGAAGTACGGTAGCTGTTTAGGGACATACAAGACATAGGGACGGCACTGGTTCTCCTTGATGGTTTGGGGAAATTCTGCTCCTTCCTTTGTTCTAACCACATGAGACATACCTCTGCCTCTCAGTTTATATTCAGATAACATTTAGAAAAGAACACAAATTAAAAGAACCAACCTGATCGATGGATTGAAAACTGGAAGTCGTTGATGACATATTGCCTTTTTTTTACCAGCTCAGTGGTCTAGTGGTATGAGTGTCCTAACCCTAACTCTGGGACTGGGAGATCAGGGTTTGAATCCCAGTCGGGTCATGCCAAAGACTGAAAAAAATGGGACCCAATGCCTCCCTGCTTGACACTCAGTATTAAGGTGTTGGATTGGGGGGTTAAACCACCAAATAGCTCCCGAGCGCAGCCGCGTCTGCAGCTCACCGCTCCCCCAAAGGACGGGTCACATGCAGAGACACATTTCACCACACATCAGTGTGCGTGACGAATAATGGGACTTTAATCTTTTGATGCACGTGAACTACTTTAGCTGTATTACTTACTCTGAACTGCGTGGCGTGGATAAATATTCATCTTCTGCAACAAAGACATTCATTTATTAATTCTGAAGGAGACAAAAGCAGATATATCGATCAACTGCTGGAAAATGAAATATCCACAATGTAAGGACCCAGGCAAAATCTCCTCATAGATTAAATAAAACACTTTGTAAAAAGGAAAAACTACTAAAAAAATCCTCTAGAAGATGCAAATTGCTAGCCTAGTGAACTAGACCAAATTCTTGCTTTGCAGAGTTTGTATACACATATATAGGATGGCTTGCCAGGCTAGCAAATTGCCCTGAAATTAAAGCAGCGCAAAAAGTCAAGATATGCAGGATTACAACAGTAACATTTACTTTCATTACTATGTGCAAAACGTCCACGGTTAAATCAACCATGCTTCACACTTAGTAGACACCTTACTTCTATAGAAAGTAAACAACCACGTATGTGTAAGAGCTCTTGAAAAATACATGACCTCATGTTCTTTTCTCAACTCGACTTGCGTCATGCTTGTTTGTGTAAAATCTATTTATAGCCCTTAATGTTCAAAGTTAAAAATAGCAATGCTCATGTTCTTAAAATAGTAACAAAATGATGAAAAGGGGTTTTCCCCAATGTGATTCTGCACACAGTTCCCTGTTGGATGCTATTTCAGGCAGTAAAATAATAAAAAATGGAACAGGATAACAAACTTTACGCATGCAGGTGTGATACTATCGTCTAACTCTGCAGGCTGCAAATTATTAACTGATTTCCGGATACATTTTTGTGCAAATGAATGTGGGAGATGAATGTTCTTTACCAAACAAGATCAAATACCAATGCAACAATAGTTGCTGTCAGTACTTTGAAACAAGGATTTGTTGAATCTTTTCAACCATCTAAAAGCAAATTTAACTGGAGATCCCAAATGTAAAATATATCTATTTATAACTCTACAGGGACTAAAAATAGTCCATGTGGTTAAAAATAGGTACATATAAACTAAAATGGGCCAACTCAAACATGAGGCTCATTGGCGTGTTTCCTCGTTGGTGATGACATTCAAAGATAATGTAATTCCAATATTAGAAATCAAGATCTAGATTTAGGAGGAAATAAAAAACAACACTGCAAAAATTGATTTCTAAAAAAGTAAAAAAAAAAAACATTATACACTTAGAATTCCTAAAACTAGCAAATAAATTAAAATTTAGATTTGTTTTTGCTAGTTTTAAGAATTCTATCCAAGCAACTTTTGCTTACCCCATTGGCAATTTTTTTTACTCAAAACAATAAAATTTGGATCATATTTAACAATATTTACCATATTTTAAAGTAACAACAAGGAGTTTCCTGCGCCTTCACCCTGCTGGTTGAAAGTGGAATTACAACAGTCGTAAACAACCCTGCTGCAGCCTGCTGTAGCTAGCGCTAACAACAAGCTAACATGAGCAAACTAATACTAAAATAAACCACAAAGTAAAAAGATCCACACTGTTGGACAAAAAATATTATTGCTTACAAGTCCATTAGCAACAAAGCCAGGTCACCATTTTGTAGCCTCCTTTAGCTCCCTCAAACTAGCGTAGGCCGCGCCGATGTTCACTCTGGTTTTAGCTCTTTGCTTCACCTCCAAAGATGTTACTTTTACTTCCAGGCTCCACCATGATGCCAACAGAAAAAGCAAACTTCTTCTTTTTCTTCTTCTTGTGCTTTTTATTGATGATTGGCAAACTGAAAATGCTAACCACTAGCATTACAGCCGTAAAGCAGGTAAAGAGCGCCCCCTATAGGGCACGTACCCGCTCCTCAAAACTATCTAGTGAAGTTTCTGATCAGCAGAGGGCTGCAGAGTGGTGTCAGATATGAAACTCAACAATCAGTGAGATCAATGTTAAAGCTCTAGCTTAAGGTTTAAAACAACTATTGTTACTTTAAGTAATGCAATTTTCTAGAGAAGCATATTTTTCTTCTTAGACTAAAAACAACGTAAAATGTTTAAACAAAATGTTTTCTCTCTATCTTAGAAATCAGTTTTTGCAGTGAAAGGTTGCATAATTGAATGACAGGAACTGGATGTGTCCTACAGGTTATGATTAATGAACACAGGTGGAAAAAAAAGTCCTGGAATGCAGAGGTATCGAGTATCAGAGGGGTAGATAACACCTGGCTGAACAGAAAAAAAAGAACTTTGATCCTCATTTCATGTTTGCATAACTAAGAGTGAATAAAGGCCATCGCTGTCAACGGGAACAAAGTCTTTAAGTTTTATACTGCAAGAAATTAGCAAAACTGCAGCAGATGTCCGACTTTTACAGCTCAGATCACACACCCTGGATACTGTTTAATGGATTTACGTAACAGGGAAACCAAATAGCACACATTTCCTACCTCTGAATCTCATGAGTATTTCATACAATACATGTAACCTCATACACTGGCATTACAGTAGCACACCCACAAGAGATACGACTTCTCCTCTGGAAAGAAGGGGCTATTATCTAATTTCACTCTGACATACTTTTGGCAAAAATAAGCTTTTATTAGCAGTCAAAAACACCTTTGTTCTGACCATACATGTCCTGTTTCATTTACTTTTCTTGCACCCTAAAGGAAATATTTCTTATATGAAATGATTGTAACGATTCACTCATTTGCCATTCTTTTCAGATTCATGTCATAAAAAACTTGTATAAAGTTACCATATATCATTAGCCTTGCAAGCCATCCTATATGTGTGAAAATGTGAATAACCCTAACCTGACTTGCAAAGTCAAATCATTTGGCTTCAGCAAATGACGGTCTAGATTCTAGGCTAGTGTATCATGGCATAGTAGTTTATTATGTGAAAAATGACCTCTGCAACAAATCTTTCTGACAAAACCTGTCTGTGGCCTGACTTACATAATGGAGATCCTCTCTGCACACAACAAACCTTCAAAGGATCATTCTACAATTTCACTGCTGTTGGTAACAAGAGACGTATAAGCTGATTCCACAGTATCATGTCTCAACCATGGTAGTAAACTCTTGACTTCACTGATAACAATATCCTCTCCTTTCTGTTCATTATTACGGCTAAGAACTGGTAAAGGTGTGGGAAACTTGTTTAATCAATATATTTGTAGTGGTCTCTGGTAGGAATGAATGCCTTGCAAGCTGTACTCAGGGCAAAAAAAGCCCAAAATTTCTTGGATCAGCACCGACAAGTCTGACGGCAGGATTTGGAGTCTTATTTCCTGATATGTGGACGTCTCTCCTCTGATTGGCTAACAGCAACACGACTCTACCACTGACTCTGTTTGCTCTGCAACATTGATGTTTTATCTCCACAAATAACACAAGCCTGGAGGAGTTCTGCTGTGTGGTGGAGTTGCTAATGCTAACAATTAGCTTCTACTAGCCCAGACGTTCTCTGCTGTTTCCTGGACGCTAAACCAACAACAGCCTTCCCCGTCGTGAGTCAAGATGGGTGAGTCCATGAATGTTCAGTGACAGTGTGATGTCACGCTGTCAGGCTTTTCTAATCCTAGAGTTTCACCGTCTATTTTCTATCAGAAGCTAATGCAGGAGATAGGTGTAGGAGACCATTTTCATGTTTAAACTCAGAGTGACTGATTATAATCACAAATAATAATTAAAAACATTTTTTCACTGAACCACACCTTTAAGGTTAAGGTGCACCACCTACTGTACCACAAAGATCAAAGTATTAGTTTGAAACTCACCGTTTAAGATTTAACACAAGAAATTTGTCAAAAAATAAAAAAGTTTAAGTGCAGTTTGTGTTCCAGAATTGAAATATTGTCCTTCATTTTGCATAGTTTCAGTTTTCTTTCACCATCGTGTGGATTCTTAACGTTAGAAATAAAGTCAATAGCATCAGTTTTGACTCAAAAAGCTAACGCTATTGCCACAAAATCCCAATGTTTTAAAAAACCACTTGGATATTTTATTCACATCTTAGGTAAAATTTGTAGTTCTGATTATTTAAATTGGGTTTCTGTAAAAAAAATAAAGAACATCAGCATAATCTCTCACACAACACTTTGAAAAGCTTGACGAACTAATGGTTAACCACAGTGGGAACAGTTACCAAGTAGATCATTGCAATCCTTAAACCACTCACATGTTGGGAATTTCACAGAGGTCAACACTAAAATGTCAGCAAATGTTTACACGGCTGTAAGTTTAGCATTTTGTTGCTATTTGCATAGAATTCTTCTCTTGTTTCAGAAATCAACTAGGTATGGAAACTCTGGTTTAACGTGTCATTTCTGGTGCTTCTTCAGAAATAATCAATAGCAGAATAAAAGTTTGTGAAACTTCATTATTATAAATTCTGTGGGGTGTTTTAGTTTGGATGCCCAACTAATTCAGAGTACATTTCTGGACTGTTGGGCCTTAATCTCAATAAAGTCAACTATGCAACAGTAGGAGTATCAAGGACTCTTCCAGGTGTAGGGAAAAGTCAGCTATAAAACCTGTTATGGAATTATAAATATTCTAAGTGTCGTAGAAATAGCTTGTCTATAAAATCAGTTAATGTAGCAAAGCTATGTTTTCATTTGTGCATGAGATTTATTTATTTTGGCACAATAAATATTTTTGTTGCACCACAATTATCGCGAAGTTTGGATGTAGTTATGAGATGCTGCGAGACCTGTTTATGAAGAAACACACAAACCACGTTGTCTGAGCCTTCAGCAGCAGCAGCCATGACAGTTACCAGTTTTACAAGGTCAACAGTATTTGTGATGAATGGTGCTTTAATTATTTTGTGTGTTCATTTAAAAGGCACAAGACTATTAAGATGCTCGTCTAGAACCTGCCCTGGGGTGCACTGGCGGAGGCAAGACTGCCGAGCGCTGGTGCCACCGGTCCCTCCGACCACCACCAGCAGGCAAGGTGGGTTAAGTGTCTTGCCCAAGGGCACAACAGTGAAGTTCTCTAGCGGGAGCCAGGATCGAACCTACAACCTTCTGATTACTGAACAACCTGCTCTACCTCCTGAACTACTGCTGCCCTAATCTATACAGTCATGCAGTGTTGGAAAAGTTAGTTTAATAAAAATTATTAGTTATAGTTAATAATAACTTTTTCAAAAATGAACTGAGTTACATTATAAAAGTAATTAATTACCAGGAAAAGTTACTATTGCGTTCCTTTTCTAATAAAAATATGAATGAAAAATTGGATCCCCTCCTAATAGAATGTACTATATTTACTAAAATATTCATTACTAAATAAAATAAAATGACTAAAATGTGTGTCCAATCATTTATTATAAAACTGAATAATTCAATAAATGGGCACGTAACTGAAGGAACTACAAACAGGAAATATTACAATAAGTTTTAAACTATTTAAATATCACTGTGTGATATGAAGCAAGAAATTTATAATTGCAAATTGATTATTTCTACATTTTTAACAGTAGAACAGAGGTGGAGATTGCTTTATGAGATTAAATGGTTCAAAACTGATGTAGAAAAGCACTTTGCTCCTTGACATAAATTACATTTTACATAGAGATTGTTGCATTTTATCTCTTTAAAGGGAAATAGTCAGTAATTTTATGTCCATATGTATAATTGCATGTTTTAGCATTTCCATTATTTATAACCTATTAACATCATATATACATAAATAAAAATCCTTTAAAAAATTGACACTAGAATAAACACAAATCTGATTGAGGATTTCAATTTGCAAACTTGGGTCAGACCCAAACGCAGAAGTTTTGACGCTGGGTGGTAAAGACACAGTTTGTTGTTGTAACACCTGAGCACCCAAGACATGTTCAGACAGAATCTGTGTTGGGATCTGCTCTCCAGTCCACGCCACTTGTGTATTATGTCTTCCCCTGTCAGTGTTAGTTGAACTCACCTGCCCCTGATTTTGCTATACAACTGTTTGATAATCTTCACCCCTGCTCCTCCGCCCTACTGGCTTAAAGTGGAATTACAATTGTCGTAAACAACCCTGCTGCAGCCTGCTGTAGCTAGCGCTAACACAAGCTAACGCTAACATGAGCCAACTAATACTAAAATAAACCACAAAGTATAAAGATCCACACTGTTGGACAAAAAATATTATTACTTACAAGTCCAGTAGCAACAAAGCAAATCAGTCCATGATTTTGTAGCCTCCTTTAGCTCCCTCAAGCTAGCATAGGCCGTGCCGATGTTCACTCTGGTTTTAGCTCTTTGCTTCACCTCCAAAGACATTACTCTGTTACTTTTACTTCCAGGCTCCGCCATGATGCCAACAGAAAAAACAAACTTCTTCTTTTTCTTCTTTTTGTGCTTTTTATTGATGATCTGTGAACTTAAAAAGCTAGCTCCCGCTATAGGGCACCTACCCTCTCCACAAAACTATCTAGTGTGGTGTTTGGTCAGCAGAGGGCTGCAGAGTGGTGTCAGATATGAAACTGGTCAAGTTTCTAACTCAACAATCACTGAGATCAATGTTAAAGCTCTAGCTTAAAGTTTAAAGTCTATCTAGTGTTACTTTAAACTTTGCGTGTTCTGTTCTTGTCACCTTCGTTTGTTGATGCTCCCCATCCTGCCTGGGGGTGGGGGGCATGGTTAATGATAAATGCCTTGTATTTGTATAGCGCCTTTTGGGCTTCTACAACCCCCCAAGGCACTTCACAACATATCTGGTCATTTACCCATGCTCACTCACATTCTCATGCTGGTGGTGATGAGCTACATTGTAGCCAAAGCTGCCCTTGTTGGTGACTCCTGGTTTAGCATGTGTGATTTCCAGTGTCTAACCCTAACCCTAACCTTTTCCCTGGTCCCATTTTTTCTCACTTTTTCTAATTTCTTAGAGCCAAGAAAATATAAAAAGTAAAATACCAGTTTGCCTTCATCACACTCACCTGTTATAACCTGTCATGAACTATAAAAGGCCTTTGTGAAAGAGGTGTCAAATTAAACCCAAAGGCCTCAAAAAATAAATTTGTCATTTAGTGACATGCCTCCAGGCAGCAGATTTTTATGCTTAGAATAGTGAATATTTCCCTGGCATGAAGAGGGCTAAAATATCTCCCAGATTAGATAAACATTCATACCATTCCCAGATCTGATGATTAATGGAGCTGCAAGTCAGTAATAGAGATTTGCCAGATATGAAGCAAAAGTTCGCAAGTTGGTAGGAAAGTCTTAGAATGAGTTATCTGATAGAACAGATACTATGCAGTTTGTAAAAAACGTTTTGTTTTGTTTTTTGAAAAACCACGTCTTTTTTCCCGCCCGTGTCCTGTTCGGCTGAAAAGCAATCACAATTGATGTCTGAAAACAAGCTTTACAGTTTTACTCTCACAGGTGGAGCGTTATAGATTAAGCTATAATGCCCCGCCTGATATCAAAACTTTATTAGACATGCTTTTGGTTGGGGGGTCACAAAATAAGCAATAAAGGATGCATAAGAATCTGCTTCTAGACCTGCAGAAAAAGAGAGAGAGAGATAAAAAAAGGGGACACAAAAATATAACAGAATCAAAACAACATGAGGATATATAAAAGTAGCAATTTTTGCTGAAAAGCACATGTAAAAATTAATTCATGGTGCATTTAGTGCCAACCACAGCCCAAGGTTATGTGTCAAATACATCGGAGTTCATACTAGTGAGAGCACCATGTGAGCACCTGTGCATATACGCGTTTGTATATGTAAGGTTCCTCTACAGGAGTGTCCAATAATGAGTGTGAGGCCCAGCCAGCACACATAGGTGGGCCCCATGGGGCCACCATGGAAACCACAGACAAACCCTGTTGGGACCCATATGGCTTGCCCGTATAGATCCCATATGAGGCCCACCTTTGTGTGCTGGCTGGGCGGGGCCACAGACCTGCCCTCAAAGACCCGCAAAAGACGGAGGACAGCTAAGCCCCAGACATCCAAAGGTCCCTCCGGAGCATGGAGACCCCAGGGGATTCCGCCGCCCCCACCTGCAAGATCACGGCAAGGGGGGACACCAGCAGTCGTGCCAGAAGCCCAGGATATCATAATGACGAGCCCCTAGACCCCGCCGGTAGCCGCCAACACCAGGGCAGGCCGAGCTCGGGACTCTGTGGCCCAAGACCTAAGGGCGCCCAGACCCGCGGAGGCCCGACAGAGCCCAAGGCCCCACCAGGGGTGAGCTGGCAGATGCCACAACGCCCAGCCACAGACATGAGAGCTGTAAATGTGCAGGCATGTCTTGACACATTTCAGCCCCGTTCATCTGCAAGAACAATACTGATAATAATGTGCTTCTTCCTGCTTGTGTGGCATTAATTTTCCCCTCAAATTGACAAGGTTTCAATTAAAAAAAAAAAACATGTTGGCACTGACAGTTAATGGAGCTACTGATGATATAACAACTTTTGTCTTTTATCACATTTCCTATTTGTTTTTGTCAAATAACACAATTAAAGTCATGATGGCTCCACAAAAATGCTATAAAGAGATGAAGATAGTTTGGTTAGGCGGAGCAGACTCGGAGCAAGTCACCATGTTTCTGTTTCTGTTCAGAATCATTAAAAGTTCTTTTTAACCTTCTCAACAAAGATCGTGTTAATAAAGTTTTTCCACAGCATTTTGGCATCACGAGGACAAAGACGATCCGATGCCCAGCTATCCCAGACGGATCCAGCCTCTAAACCTCACTGGAAAGAAAAGAGGGTCGGCATATCAAGTCCATGGTTGGACGAGCCAACATTAATTATTAGTTGAGAACAGATTTTTGATAACAACTGAGTGAATTTGTGCAAAGTTTGCAAAGTTTAAGGGATATATGTCCCTTCTTAGACTTATGAAGGAAGCATTGTTCCATGCCTCTCCCTCCACATTAAAGACAAACCTGAATTTATGATTATAAGAAAACATAAAATTTAGGGAAGTGATGAATGTGTCCCACGAGAGATCAGAGATATTAAACTTCCACCTGTGGACCATTTAGTCCTATAATGTTGGAAGGAAAGGTTAAAATCCTATTTAAAAAAAGAAACAGGCAAATCATCCAGTTTGTGGACATTTCAGACATAAAAATATTTCGCAAACCCTTAATTTATTGACCTTAGTGAGATTAGAATAAAGGTTCTAATATTTGTGTAAAAGTAAAGATTTTACATGTAAAACTAGAACAGTCCTTTAATCTTCTGATTCATTTGATTTAAACTGTGTGAAGAGTTCATAACATTCTCTTCTACATTCGTTTCTTTTCCCTAAAGTTTCTGAAACAAAACATCAGTTCAGACTTCCTTGTTGCAATTGCTTTGCACAATCCCTTGGTATGAAGAACCTGTTGGATCAGTGCTGCCAAACGTCTCATCATATCTGAAAAACAAAGGGCCTGAAATCCTGTCAAACTCGTAATCAGCTGCAAGAATTCAAAGTGTGGTTTGGATTCTTGGAATAAAAACAAGTTGGACATATACCAGCTTTTCATCATGGGCAACAATCAAATGAACTTTAAATAGTGTGGAAAGAGTTTGTCATTCGTGAACACTTCAACTTAGGGGTGTTCACCTGAACAACAAGCAGGAGTGGAGCCGCATAACATCTTCAGGAAGGGTCACAGCAGACTCTAGCTGCCAAGGAGACTGAAGGCCTTTGGAGGTCAGGGGGAGCTCCTAAAGTTCTTCTTTGACTCAATGGTGGCATGAGCCGTCTTTTGTAGTGTGATCTGTTGGGGCGGCAGCTTATCTAGTACTGAGAGATTCTCATTAGGAGGCCAGTTCCATCCTAGGATGTCCCCTTGATCCGGTACAGGAGGTAGGAGACAGAAGGACTCTAGCGAAAACAAGAATCACTGTTAGACAATGTCTCCCACTCCATACATGAAGCTGTTGTGGAGCTGGAGAGCTCCTTCGATTACAGACTGCTGCATCCTAGGTGCACGAAGGAACATTACCGTAGGTCCTTCCTCCCAGCAGCTGTAACCCCTACTTCACACTGGAAGCATCAGTGGCGCGGAACGTCGCTGCTTCAAAAAGAATCCATTATAGTCTGTGGGGGTGATTTAAACCAGCCACGACGTGACAATTTTCAGACGAGTCCCAGAAGCGGCACGCCGCTAAAGTTGGGATTGGGTTCTATTTTTGCCACGAGCCGCTTCTGGGATGCGTCAATTTCCACAGTTGACATAGGGCTAGATAGGAAATCACACATGGTTTCAGTGTAAAACTTCCAGTAATTTTCAAAATAAAAGTCTATTGCAGCGATGCAATTTCATATCTAGGTATTTTACGTCTATACGTTTGACCTCACAGTGTATTTACTCCCTACATTGTTCGAGAAGTGCAGCGGTGTGTTTTTCATGGCTTTAATCCTGGCAGTGGAGAGGAGCAACATTATATATGACATCACACAGCGATGTCACACGTGAGTTCCTTCTTTTTGGTTTAACCCTTGGAGGTCCCTTTAACAATAAAGCCACATTGGGGACCCTTAGCGCAAAAAAATGTCCTTGATCAATAGAAGAATAGAATAGAATAGAATAGACTTTATTGATCCCACAGTGGGGAAATTCACTTGTCACAGCAGCACCATCACTCAAAGGTAATTAGAAGAAGATAAAAAAACAAGGATACATGTATATACACATAGGCAGTAATCAAGTATTGTAATCTTAGATCACTAAAAAAACCACAAATAAAGATAAAAACAGACTTGGTACCAGCACTATGCAGCATACTGTAAGAGACACAGACAACAGTGAGAATCCGGTATTGCACAATTATAGAACACATGAATATTGCATTGGTGTTATTGTGTACCAGGATGATACCAGTACAGCTTAAACTGAGGAGTTATACACTCTTACAGCAGAGGGGATGAAAGATCTGCGATAGCGCTCAGTTTTGCATCTGGGATGTCTCAGTCTACCTCTGGAGGAGCTGTCCATGATCTCCACAGTGGAGTGCAGTGGGTGAGAGGGGTTCCTTAAGATGGAGGTCATCTTCCCCAGCATCCTCCTCTCACACGTCTCAACAGAATCCAGTGGGCAGCCCAGAACCGAGCTAGCTTTGGTAGCTAGCTTGTTCAGTCAAAAGGTGATCAAAGGGCGTAATTAAAATTATATATTTCATATGTCTGAATTTTTTCTACACAGATTCCATCTTTGGCTTCAGCACTCACTAAACAGAATAAAATATGTGTGTTTTTTAGATTTAACCCCTTCAATGCCAGGTTTTATTAAAAAAAATCTACATTGTAATAAAAACAATACTGCACAAAAAATGTACTAAGGGACCTCCATGGGTTAATGACGGATGGCCTTTGAAGTCTCGAGGGATCTTGTATCTCGCGAGTCCAGCGAGGAGCACGGCGGAGCGGCCGTTTCGTGGCTGAGATTCTCCCGGTTTATACTGACACGCAGCAAAATTCACAAGTAAACCATTCCGCAACGCTGATGCTTCAGGTGTGACGTAGGGGTGAGACGCTAGAACCACCAGTGCTCCCAACTAAACCAGTTGTTGCCTCCCTGCTGCTTTTTGTTATTTGGACAGTTATGCTCTGATTCCATTTGCATTCATCTCGTTTGCACATTTTTCCATTCATGTTATCACTCTATAACATTCTGCTAGTCTCTACTTGGTATTTTATTTTTAAAATGTGGTCAATTCAATCATTCTTGCATATTTATGTTTTTTATTTAATGCACAGCCTTTTTATTCTTCTTTGCTCCTGAATGTGATACCAACATTTCCCCACTGCAGAACAATAAAGTGATTTTCTACTCTACTGTGCCAACGCTGAGGAGAATGTTAGCTTTTTAATAATAAACAGCTTCATTCTAATTCAGTCTTGTGTATCAGTCCTCCACTTAGCAGCTTACAGCCTATGCACGGTGCATCAACTAATGGTCTAGTACCTAAATATAATCATGTTTGTGCTGGAAAGATTCATAAAATGTTCCACCAGAGACCATCTTCCCACACAAATTTAAAAAAAAAAGAAAACTGCTGCTTTCAGTAAACCAAGAACTGAAAAATGTTCTTTCCATGTTGGAATAGAAACTGGTTCCTCAACTTTCTGTACCTTGTCTGAACAGCTCAGATAGTTTAGTCAACCCAGTAGCACAAGATCATTTCAAATCCTCATAGTTTTGGTTGGAAAGTTAAACAGATAAGACGTCAAACAGCAATGTAAATAGGTCTAGTTTTAAACTGACAGGTTGAAGGAATGAAGGATGTGTTTAAACCCGCGAGCGATTATAGCTGAGCAGCTAACATTAGCTGCTAACTGGTGCGTGAGCCTTGATACGATAAACAAACCAGATAGCGGGCGAACATCCCTGATTTTTATTACATTTGCAAAGCGCATAAATAACAATGCATAATAGTTGGAATAAAAAAATAAAAACAAACACAGAAGAAAGTATTAATAACTAATAATAAATAACAAGTAAGTACTGATCAGCAGTCATAATGTATGTGCACGTTAACATGTTATTTATTTTAAGGCTTAAGGTGACTCATGACCTGCACTTGTGTAGCATCACATTCTGATTTCTGAGGACATTTACGGGCTGCTAAAAGTGACTCATAGTGTTGGTTTAAATAATAACACGATCAAAATCTCAAAACCAGAGCCTCTGCTGTTACATTTCTGCTGAGCATTGATAAAAAATAACGACCAACCGTTTCACAATTGTAGAAAACAACTCACAAACATACCTCGACACACACAAACACATAAATAAAGATACAACCAGTAGTGCCTGC
Organism: Aphyosemion australe; assembly: GCA_006937985.1. Classification (NCBI taxonomy): domain Eukaryota; kingdom Metazoa; phylum Chordata; class Actinopteri; order Cyprinodontiformes; family Nothobranchiidae; genus Aphyosemion; species Aphyosemion australe. The sequence continues at coordinate 814,901 of SSNS01000002.1, forward strand.
ACTAAACAACTTTGGTCTGATCATTAAGGATTCTGAATGGATTCGGTCAGTCCTGCGTATTAAAGACTATAACATGAGAAGGCCTATTACAGACAAGCAGAATAAGGGGATCTGGCCATGCAGGGCTGGTAATGTATCAATGTGCGTATATTTCTTGTGAATTTTAGATACAAGGGTGTAGTTATGCTTCTTTTTTGGGGTGTTTGTTGCCCTCCGCCCTTTCTCGCTCTCTGTGCCGCTGAATGGCTCGCCAGATTCGGCAAAGCGGTCCGCCTCTGAAAACAGGGAACACAAAATTAAACCTTTATAAAAATGGTTGGAATGTTTTGGAAAGATGTGTGGTTACCGTAAACGTAGGGATCGGAGGTCATCTTTGCTAATGTCACTCAGAATGTCAGTCAGTGTGTATTCCTCCATTACAAACTGAAATTCAAACGGAGTGTTAGTTTTTAGTGGTAGAGCAGATAGAGGATGCTTTAAAGGGGACATGTTATAAATCTTTGCATCTTTTTGTGCTGCCATGCAGGTCTCTACATCCTCTATAAACACAGTAAAACAGTCCATCTGTTTCCTGGCAGGATTTTGTTTGAGATAGATGCCTAAAATGAGCCGTTTTAAAAGCTCCTTACTGTGACATCACAATAAGGGATATTAGCATAGAGCCACAGCTCACCTGTTGAGTCCCTACCCACCATAAACCATAGAACTATTATAACAAAAAAATCATAATATGTCCCCTTTACATAAATTTAGCTACTGAACCTTGTCTATGGTGTCTGGGTCCGCCCCCTGCTCTTTCAGCCAATCAGTGAGGAGCTTGTCCGGTTCATTGTCCGCGGAGATGTGAAGGATAGATGGAGGTGAAATGTCTGAAACAAGAAGCACTTTGCTCACAATAAAACATAATTATCTCTGGATGCGTAAGCGGCGCGAAACGAAAAAGAAGCATTTTCCCGCAAACTCAGCGTCGCGTCTTCCCCCCCGCCAGAGTTTCAGATGAGAATCAGTAGCATCTAGAAATGCTCGCAGAAATAACGAATGCAGGATACAGAAAGACGGAAACGATCCTGAATGAGGACACTTTCATCACACACAGTCAACACGACAAATAAGGAAGAACAGGCCAGTGGCTCTGTGTTTGTACCTGGTGGTCTGTGTCGGAGTCTGACCAGCTCTAGGTCATGGGTCCTCTGCTGCAGTGTGGTCTTCAGGACCTGCTGGTACTCCTTCTCCTTTTGCAGCAGCTCCTCCAGCAACCTGTATCGACATACAGTGGGTAAATTTGAAAAACAACATTTTTTACTTTTACATCCTTAAATTAACTCACTAAGGATCTGTGTGGTCAATTGTCAATTCTGTGTTAGTTACTATATTAACTCTAACACCAGTGTTAAATTGTCAACTCCAGAAGAGTTGGTTTTTGACACTAAATCAGAGTTAAAGTACCAACTCTCCAAAAAGAGTTAAATTAACTCTTACTGGTGTGGATCCAAATAGACACTTTAAAGGTGTCCTAGAATGCAATTAATCAACAATCTAAAACAGAGCTTTGAGCCTCTAAAAAGCATAAGAAAATTTTTTTTGGCTTTCATTTGTCCCAGGAGCCCTGATACAGGCCATTCTAAACCCCCTTACTCAGGCCTTCAGTGAAAAGAGCTGTTGACCCCTCCCACTCGGCCAGGACATGCTGATTGGTTGGTTTCCCCAGAAGGCCTCAGACACATGCAGGTTTGAGGAGGCGTGGCTCCCCCTTATGACGTGTTAAGGAAGGCTTTCTCAGAACAGGAGGTTTTCTCTCGCCTTTTTCAACTTTCTAATTTACATAAAAAGTAGGTCAAACACGGCTTTGACTTTTTGGCATGCTGCTGTTGACCACCCAAGCTGTCTTATTCAACAACAACAAGGAACATGTTGGTTTACATTCTAGGTCCCCTTTAAAAGTGTTAAAATCAACTCTGACAGTGTTAGTTTGAGCATGCTGAATCTGCTGTGAGTTTGTGTTTCCATTTAAGGCTTTAATTCAAAAAGATTGAAGTATTTAAATGGGGGTGATTCTTTTCTATACCTACTGTATTTTACAGTTTTCATGAGAAACACATTTTTCTTTTCTATTGTTCTTGTTTTTGCATTTCTTTTCACGTTTAAATTTTTTTCTGAAAAATGTCAAATTGTAGTAAAACATCAGAAGATGTAGATAAAAATAGTCATAATTTACATTTTTGAGTAACAAAAAGGAAAACTGTAGATTTGAGTGATTTTTGTATAAAATAAAAGTGTGATATTGCAATAAAATCTGCAGAGGAATGAATAAAAAAAATTCAACAGTGTTTCCTTAATGTTTTACTTTTTATATAATTTAGCCATTTTCTGTATTCTTCATAAAACAGCAGACTCATGAATAAAATAATTTATTGGAAATAAATTAATGGGAAATAAACACTTTTAAAAAATGTTTAGTTATTTAATAATGCTACAGAGAAACCGCCCACTCAAGGCTTTCAGTGGAAAGGGGAATTTTCTTATTTAAATTGTTGTTGGTTTGTTTTAAAAGAAATTAATATAATCATGTTTTTTAATGCACTAGATGTGTTGAAGCAGTAATTCTTTAAAATGTTCTGAGAATCCTGACGTTTCCTAGCCTGGCAAGCCATCCTATCTGCAAAGCAAGAATTTGGTCTAGTTCACTAGGCTAGACGTTAACACAACAAAAGTTACTACATGTTTTCCACATGAGGAAACACATTTGATTAGATCTAACAGCAGAATGTTTGTGTAAAAACACGAAGCTTCTTTTTAACCATCAGGTATTTTATATAAGGGAGCAGAACAAAACAGAAGGCGTAGCCTTTGTGCTTCACCCAGTGGAAAGGTTCTGCGGTAATCAACCATCAGAAGAACCCTTCGGGTTGGCACGAGAACACAGACTTTTTGATGCCCTCAAGGAAGTTCAAGCACCCGTCTGGGAAGGATGTGATACTGTCACACAGTAGTTTGGTTAGGGGAACTGGGCTTAAAGCCGCAATATCGAGATCATATCACTGGTTGACTATCAAATTCTGTCTATCCGTACACAAAATTGTCCTTTTTCATTAACATTTCTCACCAATGTTAATTCTAAATATTCCTATTAGCATGAAATTTTACATTTTTATAGACATAACATGTGGTTGATGCTCCATAGTCATGCACCATCTTGGTTAGGGACGTGCGTTTTGACATGGAAGTTCTCCTTCTCCCTCTAAATGTTGTGCAGGGCATGGCGCTGGTTCTCTCTGTGGTAATTCTGCTCCTTCCCCTTGCTTTGCTTGCCCTGCTCCAACCTCATGTGATCACTGGATTGAAATCTGGAAGTCGTCGATGACTGTGGCGGTGCACGCCCGGCTGCAGTGGAGAGGGAGACGCAGTAGACAAGGCAGCACTGGAGCGAGAAGACGAAGGTGCTGCAAATAACCAATCAGGCCCATTCTACATATATTCACAGGACACGGACAGAGGGCTCTCGATTTCCTGAGAAACGCTGACTTCAGGAAGCAGAAGAAGAAACAGCAAATAAAACGTGCAGACAGTTGAAAGCTGGTGTGTGGTGTTTTTTTTGTGTGACCTTCGAGGTCACTGCCAGCTGTCTCATTGCCTTTTTGATGCGTGTGGGCTACCGTAGCTGCAGTACCTACTCTGACCTGCGTGGCGCTAAAGAGTTGACTGTTTTTACACATTGTGCTTTTAAGGAAGTAGATGCAGGAAGTTCGGCAAATAAAATATAATCAAATTGAAACCAAACGGGAATTATTTCATGCACAGACATGATTTTCTTTCTCAGAGAGCCAATCAGAGATCTATGTTCTTCAGCAGAAATAGCCCCAACTCCACGTGCAGGACTCGTATCAAAAATCTAAGACATAAGTGGACATAAGAGGGTATTTTTTATGGCCTATACAATTTTTTTAATTCACATTTGCAAAGTTTTCTTTTATGTGGTTCATGTTTGAGTTTTTTGAGCCTTTTCATACTTGTATGATGTATACCTGCAGCTAAAGGTCCTGAGAATGAAACAATTGTTGGTTTTTCATAAAGTGTGCTGCTTGTGTCACAGTGAGGTGCAAATAGAAATGCAGACCAAGAATATTACATTTATGCACATTTCATTATTTCTTTATCCTGTTTTTGACTGATCTCCTTTAATCAGAAATGTCAGTTGCACCTGCTTTTATAAACTAATTGGTTTGTACTTATTGGTGTTTATTACTTACTGGTTTTATAAACTCGCTTTTTATAAACTTTATTGTCTCGGGGTTAAACGCAGCTGTGCGAAAAGTCATATGGTGTCAATGTCCCATGATCTCATCAGACAAAAGATGCATTCATGAAATGCTTAGGCGTGTTTTTCTGCTTTTCCCCATGATTGACTTTCAGATATGCAAAGAATTTAAAAGCACGTGTTTGGTTGGTGTGAGCAAACCTGCAGCAATTTCATTTTTTATGATATGAAGACAAAGAGTTTCCACCCTGCTTTTAGGAGTAGGAAAATCTGTCTGCCTGTACCTGTTGGTCTCCTGCTTGAGCCGCCCCAGCTGCGCACCCAGGAAATGGTGTGGTCGTTGGTGCTCCTGGGAGTGGGTGGAGTTTATTGTGCTGACAGTTGGGAGGGCGTGGTCAGTTGTCGTAACTGGGTCGTCGGAGTTTGAAGCGAGAACAGGGCCGAACTCCGCTTCTTCCTCGTCCACCTCGTCGTCCTTTTCTGCACCTTCACACTCAGATGCAGGCCCAAAGTGGGTCTGAAGCTCTGAGGGACGAATATGAAATATTTAATGTTACACTTTGTTTCTGCTCAGCTCACAAGGTCCCACCAGAGTATTTCAGTCATGTTCAGGTCTCCACTTGATTAGACAGGATTTTCCTCTCTTTTTTGTTATTTTTTGTATAGCTGCTGCTGCCGTGTTTGGGATCATCCTGTTATATGACCTGGTATAGTTCAAACTTCAGCTTTCACTCACACACACACACACACACACACGCACACACACACACACCTGACCCTAGAACACTTTGACCTACTGAGGAGTTCATGCATGACTCAATGACTGCAATGAGCCCAAACCATCAGCTCTTCACTACCATGCTGACAGCTAATGTTAGCTGTTTGCACATACGTTGCATTTGGTTCTCTGCAAAACAAGCCACTATGCATTATGGGTAAAAACCTCTAATTTAATTTATTTGTCCAAAGGACTTTGTTGCAGAAGTCTTGTGGTTCGTTCAGATAAAATTTTAAGAGAAAATAGGTTTTCTCCTCCAACTTTACCAAACAAGCCTTATTGCATTTCTAATTGTTCTGTCTCATTCTTTGACCTTTGACCTGATGACTGAGGCCTGTAGAGTCTGAGATGGATCTCTTAGATGTGTTTTATAATAAAGCAGCAATCCGGAGTTTTCCCCTTTCAGGAATTCTGTATGATTTTTCAGAAATCCGTAAAAGTGATTGTCTTATCATGTAGTGTGATATAATGTAAGCTATACGTTATATTTTTTTGCTAAGCCCGCCCCCTGCCCTATAAAATCCGTGCAATTGGAAACTGAGCTCCAGTCAGAACTAACCAATAGCGTTAGACTACCGCTTATGTGCTTCAAATTTAAGGAAGTACCTCGGCTGATGCAGCGCTGATGAACGTTTCACGGACAAGTAAGTCTTTAAAATATAAATATATGAAAACACAACATGACATGAGAATAATACTTGTAAAACAACATGTTTTAGCTCTGTTTGTCGGCTACAGAAGCACATTCATAAACAAGAAACGTGCAGTCGCCATCTTAAAAACCCGGATCGACCGACTCTTGGTGTGATACGCTTGTCAGCCACTAGATGGTGCCATCAGATAAAAGAAATACTCTAGATAGCTGCTTTAATTTATATTTATGTGTTGCATAGTTTAACCATCTTCTGGAAGGACTGTGAAAAAATTCATTCCTAGGCGTTATGTTAACACACGCCTGTATTCTCCGGACCTCTGCTAAATAAATAAAGCATGGACAGCAGAGACTGAACACTCACGAAGACATTTATTGCTATTCAAACAGATTTAATCTAAAGTATTGGCAGATTCATGAGTTTATGTTCAGATTATTTTCTGTTCACTGTGACCAAGAGTAATCTGAACTTTTACTCCTGGAAGAACACATCTGGTTTATTTTAAACACAATAACAGAACTTTCTGGCGAACTTCTCATCTATATGATTGCTTAACGAGACAAACTGAAACACACAATTACAAGTCAAGCATTGGTTAGAAACTCTATCTGGATATCTAATGTCTATACTCAGGATTTAATTTGAGCAAGATTCCGTTGGAACTGATCCAGAAGCCTCTTATTTTGAAAGTTTCGTTAACTGTGTAATTACTGGCTTTTATTTGGCCTGCTGGTGGTCGGAGGGACGCCAGTGTTCGGCAGCCTCGCCTCCATCAGTGCTCATCAGGGCAGCTGTGGCTACGTTGTGGCTCATCACCACCGGCGTGTGAATGTTTGCGCGTGGGTGAATGACTGATAGTGTTGTAAAGCACCTTGGGGGGTTGTAAAACCCTAAAAGGTGCAAAGAAGGGAATACCAGTAAAATAAATGATTCTTCACAACATTTTTAATGTTTAAAGCAGGAAACTAAGTCTGAACCTGAGCTGTACTCAAAGCTGCCGAGTCGCTGGTAAACAAATGATGTCGCAGTGGAACTCGTTTATTTATTATTTGGGTTTAGATTTTAATCTAGTGGCCGGTAAACATGGAATCCTTTTTATGGTTTCATGGCCTGACTTTGCTTACAAAATTGAACTGTGACATTGTGTGGCTTTTATCTTATTTTTTCCTAAATGTTGGAAAACAAAAGTATGAGGGAAAATGGAAAAATGCCCCACATTTGAATATATTCAAATTCCCCTCCCACCTGGAATAAGGATGGTGATGGCAGCCTGCACCGCACGCCGGATGATGTTATCCATGGCAAACATCCAGTGGGGTTTTATGTGATGGTTCCTCAGCACCTTGTTCACCTGTGAGTTTCATCAGATATGAAAGACTTTTAGTTTCTCAGTCAACCATCTTGAGTTTTTAGATACAATTATCTAAAAAAATTCATGTTTTTGAGCAATTAAATATACTTGTTTTTGATTTTATTTCAATTATGTTGGCGTTTTTTCTCCTTTGCACATCTATCCACCCATTGTGTGCATGTGAACTTTAACGTGGCAGATAGGAAACTTATCTCTGCTCCAAAACAAATCATCTTATCAGAATCTGGTGCTCTTGGTCTGCAGAGAAAAACCCCACAGAAGGAATGTGTAAAGTTTGTGCTTCGTGCTACCCCTGCCACCCTTGTTTGGGTCCTTTTCTTATCTTCAAAGGGAGCGCTATCATCAGCATAGCCCCACAGTTCAGCCTGATCCTGTTGTGTCTCCTGAATGCTCTCTATGTCAAACCTGGATGGGTTCTGAAGCCAAATTTCCCCATGTGGGATCAATAAAGTTCTATTCTATTCTAATGGGTGCATTTGTGCTGACCGAGTCCTGGAAGCCAAACAGAACCAGCTGGATCTGGTTGATGGAGTTGGAGTCAAAGTCCAGGTCCAGCTTGAGTTTGGAGATGGTGGCCGCCATGACGCGCCTCTCTGGGGAATGGATGAAGTCTCGAAGGATGCAGATGATCTGCTTAATGTGTTCAATAGAGAGCTGGAGCTCCTCACTGCCCTGTTGGCGCGCACATACACACACACACACACACACACACACATACAAAATAACAAAACAGTCAAATAAAACTAGAATGAGTATGAAAGGGTTTCAAGCCAACCAGCACAAGCTGCCCACCCAGCCCCGCCCCTGCCTTTGCCATTTGTCTCGTGGTCCCGCCCCTCCCACACGTTATCCCGCCGGCGTCCCGTCAGCTAATAATCCCACTTCACCCGGCACAATGAAATAAACATGCAGGAATACTTCTTGACCTTTTTACAACCTCTATATGAAAATCTTTGATTAAGTAGATAGGTATGGCTAACATGTCAATCCTTATTATAATCCAGAGTTTCACCCTTTAATCGTGAAAGATCGTGGAGATAGTTAAGTCGTGTGCTAGCTAGCACAAAGATTTTGGCTTTGCGTCACTTGCAAAAGTTTTAATATTTATGTGATTATCACATTTAGTCATCTTTGTCCACAGATCATATGTTACAAGTCTCCAGTTGATTCAGCAAAGAATGATGGAGTGGTCACTAAAACCAAGTTTTGTGTTATTTGCAATATATCAGAAAATCTAGCTAAGCAAAATGTGTGCAGCCTTGATCAAGCAATGCAAATTCTTCCAACATTAAAGGAACTGTTAATAATCTCTAGAGGGATCGTACAGCTGTGTTTACTGGTGATTCAGCAGCATGAATACAACTAGTTGGAAACTGTTACTGGGGTGTTTCTAATCATCAGGAAAAGGCAGTGATGGCTGGACCTCTGGCTCCCTCTGCTGGACAGATTGCAGTTCAGACTTTCCTCTTTTTGAGTATAGCCACCGTTTCAAATGGACCCTTTTCATAAAATGTCAAAACATTTATAATTTACTGTGTTTATAAGTGTTTTATATAAATCCTAACCCATAAGTATAAACTTAACAGATGCCAATAAAATTGAATCTTCACACTTAAGCAGCTCTGAAGTCGGCAACATTTCATTTAATCATTTTTACTCACCTAAAGCAACTAAAGGGACACTTATTGAGCTGAAATGTGAGCGCTTACATCTATATTTAAAAACACACATTCAGAAAAACACTTGTTGTAAATTGCTTATAAGATATTACATTTTTATCTTGACCAAAGTTAGACAGCATGCTGAGTCTAAATGTCCTCAAAATCATGATACTTTCTTTGAATGCATGTGACGTCAGTTCTTGGAAATTTGTTATGCAAAAAATAAATAAATAAAATGTGCAGAAAACACGAAATGCAACAGTGATATAGATACAGCGGTCACCCACACAGGGAGAAACAACCTGACATCAACAGTGAAGGCTATTTAAATCAGTCTAGATCATATAAATCTATTTAGTTATAAAACCTAAATAAAACTAAATAAGTTTACTGAAAGACATTTTCCACTTGCTTTAACCCTTTAATGCAGGGGTATTCAATTCCGGTCCCATAGGGCCAGTATCCAGCATGTTTTAGTGGTTTCTCTGCTCCAACACACTTGACTCAGTGGCTGAATCACCTGCAGCAGCTCATCAGGCTCTGCAGAAACCTGTTAATTACCTGCTGATTGAAATCAGGTGTGCTGAAACAGAGTTAAAACTAAAACCTGCTGGACACCGACCCTCCAGGACCAGGATTGGGCACCCCAGCTTTAATGTATAGAAAAAAAGCAAGAAAAATGCTCACCTTCCCACTTTTACTATTAAAATATTCTAATAATATTAATGCAGAAATGTTGATGCAAATGAATTTAGTCAAACTTTTATTTAACTACTCCATATTTTTTAGAATTTTTTCATTTTATTAGTGTTTTTTTTTTTTTTTTTGCCAGGTAAACACAAGGCGTGCGTTAGAACGATTTGGGGAATAAAATGTGCTACAACAAATGGTTGTGTTGCTGAATTATAGTTTTGTCTGAATCAGAGAAGCAGGTTGACGTCAACTAAGGACCATTTCTGGGATTTCTTGGCTATAATGTCAGAATTTACACATGTAGGGACATATAAATATGTATTCTATACATTAGAGGATCTGCTTTGGTCGTTTCCTCTCAGTAGATTCTTGCAGAAATCTTTAGGAGCGTGATAACCATAAAGATGTTTAATCTGACTCTTATTTTGACACGATGGAAACATGCTTTGTCCACCTGATGCGCTGTTTGTTGTTAGAAATGTAGTGTGTGAACACAGAAGTCCAAAACACAACACACACACACACACACACACACACTGACCTGCATGTGGTTTTCCCTCAGATTGGAGATGACCTTCTCTTGGTCATCATTGAGGACTTTGAACAGAATAGCCCGTCTCTCGCTGTCCTTCTTCAGCAGGAACAGACCGCTGTCCCTGTCTTCAGGTGAGGGGGGGGCACTGCGGTCTTCTGAAACCGTACTGTCATCTGGGACACTGAAACACACACACACACACGTACACACACATTTTGACTTTGCAGCAATTTTACACAAGAATTTGCTCAAATGATTCTGAACAGCGAGACGCTCCGTTGGGTTTGTTTACAGATACAAGCTTCTCCTGGTTACTGTGTGTGCACAGGGAAGTGCAGCACTAGTCAGCACACTGGGCCATGTACTTACACACACACACATGCACACACACGCATGCACGCACACACATGTGCATTTGTGCACTGGAGAGATGTGAGCGTGCACAGCCAGCAGCTGAAAATCATAAAGCTATAATCCCTCATTTTATCAGTATTGTAAAACACAACAGAGCAGAAAGGGGCCACCTGCTTTACACACACACACACACACACACACACACACACACACGCGCGCGCACACACACACACACACACACACATTCACCTCTTCTAGACTGCAGCACATTTTTTGCATCCTGCAATAACTCACAGTTGCACATGACTTGACTATATTTCTGGTGTAAGCTCTGCTCCTAACCCTCTCACCTCAGATAGTTGGAGCTGGAGGGCTTGAGCAGGTTCTCTGAGCCTGAGTGTTTTTTCCTCTGGAAGAAAACATCATGTCTGGAGTCACAGTCTGGGCTCACAGAGCCGTGTTCGCTGCTGCTGCTGCCAGCTGCTTCGCCCTGCAGCTGCACCGACATGGACACACTCTGGATGTAGTCTGGGGATTCAGCAGAGACACGTGGACGTGTTTTACAACCTGCTTTTTTAAGTGCAGACACCAAAACGAGCTAGTAACCTGTTGGTTTGAAGGCGATCTTGCTCTTCTTGCCCTTGGCGTTGTGCCTGAGGAAGATGTCCCTGAGCAGGTCGGCAGCGATGGCTCTTTTGTGAGGATCGGGCTCAAAGCAGCGCAGGATGAAGGACTTGGCATCGAGTGATAAAGATTCAGGAATCTCTGGGTGAATTTTAAACATGCCCACCTGCAACACAAAGCCACAAAGTGAAGATTTAGAAAAGAAATGCCTGAGAGCAGTTATTTGGTCATGCTGTAGTTAGTTTTTCTCGATTGCTAAGACACATTTCTTGAAAGCTGCTCTCCCTTTCTCTAACTTGTGAACACAAAACCCAATTTTCAAGCTAAATCCCCAAAACCTCAGACTCTTCTTGCAAAACCAAACTTTCACCTATAAACAGTTCAATCTGTGCTCAAAACTGAACTATGTTGTCAAATCGTGCCCTGAGTCAATCAAAATTACAATCACTACTGAACAGTCAATAAACACTATGATCAGGGCATGAAGATGGAGGAATAAATGTTTATTGTTCACTGTAGGTGAAATGCATGTTGCAAAACAAAAATAACTGTGCATTTAGCAGTGATTGATTCAATCAGTGGGTTCAGACAACAGGGTTTAGTGTTTTAGCAAGTGAGAAAAACTGTAATATCTACCTTAAACATGGCTGCCTGTGGCTCCCCGAGCTCGTGAAAAGGAGGTTTTCCAGTCGCCATTTCAATGATGGTACATCCCAGAGACCAGATATCAGCCGGGGCCCCGTAGCCCCGAGGGCCTTTGTCGATGATCTCCGGAGCCATGTACTGCAGCGTTCCTACGAGGCAAACACGATATTTCTAAAAATGATTTTTTTATTGACTTGTATTTGTCCAACTGGGTCCAGCCAGAGCTAGACTTTAACGCCTGCTAGTTCAAAACCCATTTATTATAATTGTATGTAAATTTCCTTTCCCCATCATGGTGATATTTGACATTTATCCAGAAAATTCCTGCTTCATATCTTCACCCATTTTTTCCATGTTTCTGGATTTTTTCCTACTGAAGTGGATAAGATTTCCCTGCAGATGACTCCGACAGAGGCACCACATGCAGACAGGCAGAGCCAGCAATTGCTTGGGGTCCCCAGGCCACTAGGGGCCCCCAGAATGCCCGACAAACTTTGACCTCTTGCAGCGCCACTGGACTCAGACATTTGTTTCATCAACCAGTTGGCCTCCGTTTCTGTTTGACAGTAATTTTCTTTTTTTTTTTAGCTCTAGTTCCTCCTCCTGTGAACCTTTTGAACTTCAGAGACATTTTCAGTTAGGGTCACAGTCTTGACTTTTTATAAAAAAAAACATCCTTTTTTTATAAATACAAGAACCACATTCTAAGTGCTGTTGTGTCTTGCAGCTTGTATCGGATGCTGCTCAGTCTCACTGTCCTTTATATTTAAAAAAAGAACAAGTTGACGACAAAACTGATCTCACACAAAAATGAGTAAATATTTGAGGGAATAAATACTAATATAATTCAGAATAAGCATCTTTATACTAAGGACACTTTCATGAAACTAAATCAAATGTGTTTTGATCTACAGTCAGGTCCATAAATATTGGGACATCGACACAATTCTAACATTTTTGGCTCTATACACCACCACAATGGATTTGAAATGAAACAAACACGATGTGATCTAACTGCAGACTGTCAGCTTTGAGGGCATTTCCATCCAAATCAGGTGATTTGTGTTGGAATTACAACAGTTTGCATCTGTGCCTCCCACTTAATACAGGACCAAAAGTAATGGGACAGAATAATAATCATAAATCAAACCTTCACTTTTTAAAATTTGGCTGCAAATCCTTTGCAGTCAATTCCAGCCTGAAGTCTGGAACACATAGACATCAGCAGACGCTGGGTTTCATTCCTGGTAATGCTCCTCCAGGCCTCTACTGCAACTGTCTTCAGTTCCTGCTTGTTCTTCTGGCATCTTGTCTTCAGCAGGTGAAATGCATGCTCAATCAGATTCAGGCAGTGGCGCCCCCCAGGGGTGGCCATGGAAAAGGGGTGGAAAATTGCTGCCCCCCCCCCCCCCCCCCCCCCCCCAGGGAAGACCAGTGTTGATGTTCATGTTGATGTTCACTCAAACCATAAATTCATCTTATTTAATCAAGACATAAATGTAAAACCCAATAAAAAAATTATACAATCAATGAGTAAATCCGTCTGGCCACCCTTATCAAAATTTTCTGGGGGCACCTCTGGAGTCAGGTCAGGTGATTGACTTGGCCATTGCATAACATTCCACTTCTTTGCCTTAAAAAAACTCTGGTTGCTTTTGCAGTATGCTTTGGGTCATCGTCCATCTGCACTGCAAAGCGTCATCCAATGAGTTCTGAAGCATTTGGCTGAATTTATAAATACAAGAGAACCAGTTCCATTGGCAGCCATGCATGACCCGACTGTAGTTGTTTTGTGAAATTCGACATCTGAGCATGCAGCTGACAAGCAGGTGCAGACAGATTACTCTTAGTCAATCATTACAACCAAGATGAGTTCATGTTTCAGTGTGAAGATTGTTTATTGTGTTATTTACTCTCGTTTCCTCGCTGCTGCTGATCCAAACAAGAAAATGCAAATTTTCAGTTAAACTAGACCTACTTCTTTACATTTATGTTGGTTTTTGAGATGTGTAGCAGGGTTTGCAGTAGGGGTTAATGTTCATTTTACCACCCTGAGTCTCCTCTGCTGCCTAAACGTCGGATCGCATTTTCAGCCAGAGCTATAAACGGAGCATCAGAGCTGAGCGAGAGAAGCAGCAGAAACAGATAAGTGAACCCACAGACCTGCTAATGAAAGGTAAACACCATCCTCTGCCTCTGTTTGATTAGCTAATCTAATTACACACCTCTGTGGCCACAGGAAAAGGCCAGATGGCCATTAAATGTGTATGTCCATACACACTTGTGTGTTTGAGTGTTTCCATAGAGGCTGATAGGGACTCTTGACATTTTAAGGGTCATTTGATATTTACACTCATAGTCTGAGACAACAGCATTTCAATGACTCCATTTATGCAGCTCAGACTGAATTACTGTGTGTGTTTATGCATAATTGGATGGACCGTGTGCGTAGTTAGTTATTTTCTCCATTTAAATTCCCGTGACTTGTAGCTTTGAGTTCAGAAACACTATAAAAATAATAATTTTCACATGAGAGCTAATTTTGGAATCATAACAAGCTTCCTCGGGTTCAATTAGAACTTAAAATATTCAATCTTTAAAACAATTTTTTTGATTTTGACAGCAATTAAACATTTATATAAACATTATAACAGAAAGTTTTAAAGCTTGCTGAGAGATATAAAAAAAATACCTGTAAACGTTTCTGTGCAGGGATTGACTCCTGCCAGTCGTTTCGAGGTTCCAAAGTCGGAGATTTTTAGGACGCCGCTGTACGTGTTCACCAACACGTTATCACCCTGGAGAAAAAACATTAAAAATATGTAAATATTCAAGTATTTATTACCCTTAGAATCTATCCTGAAAGGGCTTTGAATATTATTTGATCCCACACCAAAATGAGCAGAGTAATCAACATTATAATAACTAATAGAGTTCCACAGGGCTGTGTTCTTGGTCTTCTATCCATCCATTGTCTTCCGCTTATCTGGAGTCAGGTCGTGGGGGCAGCTGCCTAAGGAGAGAGGCCCAGATTTCCCTCTCCCCAGCCACTTGGGCCAGCTCTTCCGGGGGAATCCCAAGGTGTTCCCTGGCTAGCCAAGAGACATAGTCCCTCCAGCGTGTCCAGGGTCTTACTTTGGGTCTCTTCCCGGTTGGACGTGCCCGGAAAACCTCACCAGTGAGGCGTCCAGGAGACATCCCAACTAGATGCTCGAGCCACCTCAAGCAGCAGATCTACTCTGAGTGCCTCCCGGATGACCGAGCTTCTCACCCTATCTCTAAGGGAGAGCCCAGACACCCTGCGGAGAAAAGTCATTTCGGGCGCTTGTATCCGCGATCTCGTTCTTTTGGTCACTACCCAAAGCTCATGACCATAGGTGAGGGTAGGAACGTAGATCAACCGGTAAATCGAGAGCTTTTGCAAAATATTATAATCACTAATGGAGTTCCACAGGGCTGTGTTCTTGGTCTTCTATAATTAACATAATATGTTATGCTTTCAGCTTAATCAGGACTTTACTGTTCTTTTGTGTTACAAATTAGATATTTTTAAGCAGTTTAAATTCTGTCTCTTTGTTTAACCCTCCTGTTGATAGAATTAATTTTAAAAACATAATCAATATTCAAACGTAGACAATTAATAACATCCTGAAACATACTGAACATGACTACTGACTAGTATTCACTGCGATAAGTTCTTAAATGATCATTTGTCAAAAATTTTGCTATAATTAATATTAAAATTGTTTTCAGGTAATTGAAAGATTTCAGTAATTTAGTTTAGGCTCTTGAGAATAAAAACTAAAGAAGCCAAATAGGTGCTATTGCTGAAGTGTTATTAAATGTATGCCTTTTAAAGTATTTTTGTGCAATTTGAGAGTTTAAATTAAAATCACTTGAACAATTTATTCAGTTACTTGAGGATGGATAAGATTCTGGATTTTTGTGGAATTCACCTTGCTTAAATATGGACCCTAAATTAAGAGTCTTACATGCAAAAGATCCAGGAACAGTTCAGTCCAGTATTGCATTTTTTACAAAATGCTTAAACTTGACCCTTTAATTTCCCTATTTTCATGTTTTTGGACTCCAAAATGTGAAAATATCCAAACGCTCATCATGTTCTTGCTTTACCTCTATCCAGGCATTAGTACATATATCCAATGTATATAATTTGTTCACCTTGATGTCTCTGTGGACAATCTGGTTCTCATGCAGGTACCGCAGTCCCTCCAGGATCTGTCTGGTGTAGAAGATGATTGTTGCCTCCTTCAAGGGGCCCCATTTTGACCGCAGCAACGCTGACAGGCTTCCTGGAGAAAGGAGACAAGGAGTGTCCAAAACCTATCATGAAATGGGAAGACGACCAAGCAGTTAGAGAGACCTCCCGGTCACCGAGAGGTCACAGAGCATTGATCTCTCAAACAGGCTGTTTTTCCACCACAACGCCAGATCATGTTTACTCCTCTGTCTGGTAGAAACGTACCTCCAGGCACTTGTTCCATGAAGATCTTGATGTATCCGTCCTCAGAAATGGAACCCAGATACTGAACGATGTTCCTGTGTTTCAGGTACTTGTGAAGGGCGATTTCTTCATGAAGGGGCTGCGAGTATCTGGATCACAAACAAAGACAAAAAACCCACAAAAGTTCCAAAATACATTTTGTTCTTTTGATTTTTATTTTACTCACACTTTATATTTACACATTACTGAATTTATTCCTGTAGCGTTAGGGTTATGGCTACATATTTATAAAAGGATCAATGAGATGTAATAATCCATATAAATATGAATTATCATAAAAGACAGATGCAACTGGTTGTTTTTATTCAGAATATATAAACTCAAGTTTCTTGGCTCTGAGCTTTTTATTAATGTTGCGTTTTGGTCATTTTAGAAATATGGTGAAAAGTCATTCTGATATAGTTTTTGTATTTTTGTAAACACAGAGCATACGAAAAATCAAACATCAAATGCTCCTCATAGCTCACACTGTCTATTTTAATTTAACCCCTTAAACTATCATCACAAATTCTCATCAAACCACTTGTGGCTTTAAATCATCCAGATGGAGTACCAAGGTTAGTACCTTCATCAGAAACCTGCCGTAACCAGTCCTAGACATGTCTACTGCCCCCTGGTGGAAGATCTACAGATAGCAAGGACCAATTTGTGTCTTTATTGCTGATATAGAATCACATATAAATTCAATTCTTAATTTTTTTTGCATATTTCGGGATTTGAAGGGTTAACATCCAGCTAAGACAAAAGAAAACACTAACTGATAATGTGTTTAAAAGCAGCAGTTTTATGTTCGTGGCTATCGAGCCTGAACTTACTTTTGTCTTACTAAATTTTATCTGATGCCAAAATGTTCAATGCAGGTTTTCACCAGCAGGTGATGCAGGTTTACAGTTTAGTGAAATTTAAACAGTACAAGATGTGTTTTCTTAAACCAGTGAGAGGACACGAGGTCTTCAGTCCATCACAGGGACACCAGAGACAAATTCATACACTCAGTCAGTGACAATTTAGTCTCCAATCCAAACGACATGCATGTTTTTGGTCTGTGGGAGGAAAACAGGAGTATCCAGAAAGACCCACGCTTGCATGCTAACTCCATGCAGAAAGGCCACTGCTGGGATTTGAACCAGCAACATTTTTGATGCAAGGTAACAGTGCCACCCACCTCCACCGTGCAGGCCCCAATTTCTCACCGGACAAAAATCTCTTAATTTAAGTATCAGATAAAATAATTTGGATTTCTATGTTTATTTTCTCCTAATTCGTTTGGGAAACAATTCATACAAAATCTGTTATTTAACTCAAAAGATGAGTCAGGAAATGCTGCAGGTTATCACCCAGCAGACCATTAGTCAGTCTCCTCCATTATTTATCTACGTCCTTGTTTATTTATTCCTCATTGTGCCGTGAACCTACCTGCTGTCTCTCTCTGGGATCTCCTTGATGGCGATTCGGACCTGGTTGCTCAGGTCTCTCCCAGCATACACCACTCCGTACGTGCCCCGGCCCAGCACCACCCTGTCTCCGTTCTCATCCATATCATACTCATACTGTAACACAAACACACAAAGAAAATTCAAATAAAACTAACTAATGTAACCATTTATTTCTGCACTCTGACCTCCAGCGTGTCTCCATCTCCTTCCCCTTCCAGCTCCACAGCGTTCCCCGTTCCATCGGAGATCATCTCTTTCACCATGGAGCAGAACCTGGCAAACAAACGAACGTCACTGATCAGTAGTTACTTTTGCTAGATCAGTAGTTACTTTTGCAAGATCTCTAATTGCATTTCTCAGATCCTGAGTTACTTTTGTAAGATCAGTAGTTACTTTTGCAAGATCAGTAGTTACTTTTGCTAGATCAGTAGTTACTTTTGCAAGATTTCAAGCACCTTTTGTAAGATCCTGAGTTACTTTAGAAGATCCTTAATTACTTTTCTAAGATCAGTAGTTACTTTTGCTAGATCAGTATTTACTTTGCAAGATCTCTAATTGCATTTGTCAGATCCTGAGTTACTTTTGTAAGATCAGTAGTTAATTTTGCAAGCTCCTTAGTTACTTTTCCATAATAAGTAGTTACTTTTGTAAGATCAGTAGTTACGTTTGCAAGATTTCAAGCTCCTTTTGCAAAATCTCTAATTGCTTTTGTCAGATCCCGAGTTACTTTTGAAAGATCAGTAGTTATTTTTGCAAGATTCCAAGCTACTTTAGCAAGATCTCTAATTGCATTTGTCAGATCCTGAATTACTTTTGCTAGATCAGTAGTTACTTTTGCAAGATCCTTAGTTACATTTCCAAGATAAGTGGTTACCTTTCCAAGATAAGTAGCTACTTTTCCAAGATAAGTAGTTACTTTTCCAAGATCAGTAGTTACTTTTGCAAGATCCTTAGTGACTTTTCCAAGACAAGTAGTTTCTTTTGTAAGATCAGTAGTTACTTTTGCTAGATTAGTAGTTACTTTTGCAAGATTTCCTTGTGAGATCATGAGTTACATTAGCAAAAAGATCCAGAGTTACCTAAAAAATTAAGACAATATAGGAACAGAGGACAGGAGAAAAGTTAATCATCTACTGTTTGCCAGGTTTTCTGCAAATCACCTTCTTGAAGCTAAATTATTTTCAGTTTGTCAGACTGTTCTTTTTGTATTTTTCTTTCACATTCCATTAAAGAAATTAGGACAAACAGAGAAAAAAAGAGCTATAAGGTAATATTTGAAACTGGTTTCCAGTGCTTTGTGAACGTCAATGAATAAATAAATAAATAAATAAATGATTGTGAATTGATTAAGAATTTTAAATAAAATCAAAAATCCAAAGAAAAACTTCAACAAATTACAATAAAGTTTGAATGAAGATAAACAAAAAGAAGCGAGGGTTGACTCAGGACTTTTGAACAGTACCATACGTGCTGTGTGCGCGCACACGCACGCACACACACACACACAGACACACGCACACACACACACACACACACACACACACTTGCACGCACACACATCTGGAGGAGTGTGTCCTCACCGACCACACTGCTCCTCAGTGGAGAAGTAGATCTGGAAGTCGTCTGAGTTGTCGTGGACGTAGAGGAAGCAGCAGCGCTCATCAAACTTACTGATACTGCAGAAAAAAACCAGAAATTAATTAAATGATTTCAAACATAGCCCCTTAAGCACCTTATATTTATAAAACAGCAATGATGAAGACTTTTTAAAGCTTCCTTTGAGGTAAAAGAGCCACATGAAACCTCCAAATAAACTAAATGACTGTTGTTAATAGAAGAATTTCTCACTAATACTTTTGCCTTAACAACCAAAGTTCACACTGATTTAGTTTCACTTCTCTATTCTTAGCACATCCTCTGGTTGTTTTATTTTCTAACTATCAGGTGACACTTCTTATGCAACTGCACCTTTACATCATCATGACTGTCCTAAATTTGTAGAAGAGATCAGGTACCAACTTGCTCCAGCTGGAGCTCCTAAATACCATTCCAGGTGTTTAAACCTCAGTTTGTTTAAAGTGAGGAAAACTTGGAAAGAACTGTTAGGAGTGATTCAGCTTCAGGAAACTCTGAGTCATCATGAGCTGTCTGTGTTTCCCTGAATCTAAAAACATGAAAGATTTGTATTATTTCTGTTTTTTATCTGCACATATATGTGAAGCTTCTTCACCTCAACTCAAAACTTGGCTTTGGGATTTTTAGGAATCAGTCTTGGGTTTGTGAAGAAATGCTCATCAGTTTTAAACTTTACTACCTTCCTGATCCGTTAAGGACAAAAATGTCCATGAGGATACATGAAAAAGTGGCCTATGAAAATACAAAGGAATGTGTATGTGTGCACGTTTGAATCATGGTTTGAATGTGTTTTTCAGTTTTTTATAATAACAATTTTTCATAATTTTTCTTTCTTAAATGTGTGCTTTTATGTTTACATTAATGTTTTTGTTTTACATAATGTTATTGAACGATGGGCGAAATGGAGAGATTATGTAAGAAATGACAGTAGTGATTCATAAGCCCACAACAACTAGAAGTTGACAGTATATTTTTATATAGTTTTGATTTGTGTTTGACTGCTCTGTTAGTGTTTTTGTTAAAAATTTTCAAATTAAATAAAAAAAATGAGTTTAGAAAAACATATTGTTGGAAAACACTGGGGTGCTCTTAATTATGAAATCTGCGAAGTTTAACCTGACTAATTTATACTTCAAAATGCAAAACTGACATGTAAAATGAGATTATAAAGTATTTTAGTCACCGAAGGAAGCCTCTCTATAGCAAAGATGAAGAAAGAGAGATTTATGTTGTTTACTGTCGATTAATCTCAAGGTTGAAGTTAAAAAGTTGGGGAAAACACATTGTATTATTAGTTTTGAGGCTCTTATTGTGAAGGGTTATAGGAAGTATTTTGAGTTCCACTGTTCAATGCACTACAGAAGAAAAGACTGCATCATGCATTCAAGAAAAAGCCTCATGTTGATTGTTAAAGTAACAACAGATAGTTTTTTAAACTTTAAGCTAGAGCTTTAACATTGATCTCAGTGATTGTTGAGTTAGAAACTTGACCAGTTTCATATCTGACACCACTCTGCAGCCCTCTGCTGACCTAAAACCACACTAGATAGTTTTGTGGAGCGGGTAGGTGTTCTAGGGGGCGCTCTTATAACTGCTTTACTGCTGTTAGCTGTATTGCTAGCGGTTAGCATTTTCAGTTCGCCGTTTGTCAATAAAAAGCAAAAGAAGAAGAAAAAGAAGAAGTTTGCTTTTTCTGTTGGCATCATGGCGGAGCCTGGAAGTAAAAGTAACAGAGTAATGTCTTTGGAGGTGAAGCAAAGAGCTAAAACCAGAGTGAACATCGGAGCGGCCTATGCTAGTTTGAGGAGCTAAAGGAGGCTACAAAATCACGGACTGATGGTGACCTGGCTTTGTTGCTACTGGACTTGTAAGTAATAATATTTTTGTCCAACAGTGTGGATCTTTTTACTTCATGGTTTATTTTAGTATTAGTTGGCTCATGTTAGCGTTAGCTCGTTGTTAGCGCTAGCTACAGTAGGCTGCAGCAGGGTTGTTTACGACAGTTGTAATTCCACTTTCAACCAGTAGGGCGGAAGAGCAGGAACTTATTCCCTTCTGAAAATAACCAAAGATTTCTTTAAGTAGATTTTTTTCTCTTTTACATCTATTTATATGTACCTGATTCCTTTAATTGATGTAGCGGTGAAGTTCCACTCGTGGATGCCCTTCTGTAAAAGACAAATACTTTAAAGAGATAGTTTAGAATGAAAACAGTTTGTGTAGCTCTTTGAATGACCTCAGTTTGGAGAAACAGATATTGGTTATGACCAGATAGTCTAAGATTAAAACCAAAGTGAATTATCATCAAAAATAACCTCAAAAATCAGAAATGCTACATACTAAACAGGAGGAGCTGCAGCTTGCTAGCTAGCAAGCTAAAATTATATGCTTCACATATTTACAAAAGTGTTACACGAATAAAAGTATATTCATGGATCACTTTGGTACTTTTGAGATTAGAGTTGTTTTAAGGTGGTAGTAATCCACTTTCTGACCTGATATGCCTAGCCGTTAGCTTGTTAATCTGATCAGACCTTTTGTGAATTTTTACAAACTGAGGTTGTTCAAAGAGTTTTGTGAAAAAAGTGAAATATTAATCTTTTAGCACAAAAATCAGTTTTAAATCCCAGAACTATCGTTTTTTCTTCCCACACTGTTTACAAGTGGATCAAATAAGAACTCATTTGTTTTTTGATGCATTGATAATGAAATTATCTGGGGCTTTTTAGGAGTGAAAATGCAAATTTAGCTAAAAAAAATGACATTTACTTCATGATGCAATGAAAGGCGGTGGTAAAGGACACAAGTATCTCTTACAGTTTCAGAAGGGGACACGTGCCAGATGGAGACGTTCATCTCTTCAGCCTCGTTGTTAATGGAGACATAGGAAGGCTGGTAAATCTTAGTCGGCTCCAGAATCAACACCTGCATAAGAAATGAACGAAAACGGGGATATAAGCATTTATATGTTTTGGAGCAAACATGCATGTGAGTTTTTTAGTACAGGAAATCGAAGCCTCTTGGTGGTTTCTTGTGTTGCCTCAACAATGATGTCCATCCAGAAGTCCAGTTTCTCTCGTTGAGGGGAATGTTCCACCGCCTGCTTTTTAAACCTCTGGATCAGCTGCAGGTTCTGCACCACTGACCGTAAATACCTAAAGAAAACACCCATTAGTTAAATCAAAATTTTTGAGGTCAGTAAGCATTATTAATCTCTAAATGTGCTCCAGTTTCCCAAATTATCACTAAAGCACCAAGTGAGGTGTGATCAGATTGGATCTTTGGTCCTCGAGTGGTCAATTTAGTACCAAAAATGCAGAAAACAAATAGAAATGCAACTATTTAGAAGATGGCATTACTCACAGGACAATACACATATCAATGCTACTTCAATGGCAGAGTAAGACAAGGCAACTGGACTTTTTCTTAACTTTTGAAGACATTAAAAACCCCAAAACACCTCTTCAGGTCAACAATCAGGGGTTCATTTAAGGATAAGAGACACGAGCCTGCCAAGCCATCCTATATATGTAAATATGTCTGGCCGCGACCCATTTTGGTCAAGGGGCGGAGTCTATGGTTGGCTTTCAAACTGTCTCCACATGCAATTGGACAGCACTAGAGCCAATCAGAGCAGTGAACAATGTGACATATTCATCCTCACTACAGAAATCAGTCAACGGGGCAGTCCACCATACACTGTTGAGGAAGTAAAATAAGAAGCAAATATGTCCTTTTTCAAAATAAAGGCCTTAAGTGCCTCTGTCTGCTCGTGTCTCAAAGAAAAACCCAAGTCTTAATCGTTCAAAGTTGATGCCAAAGCCGTCTCAATCTAGCCCCTTTTGTAGTTTTTCTCTATTGCAGGTCTGGCGCTAAGCCTTCCCATCATCTCTACAAATATAGAGCAATGTGATTTGTTCTGAAATTGTTCTGGCCATTGGTAGACCTACTGAAGATACAATGGAGCGTGACTTGACCAACCTGAAGAGTCAAAGCTTTTGCTACTGCTACAGTTGGTGTAGATTTCTAGGCTAAAGAGACGCTGTTCTGAGGACATCATT
The DNA here is from genome assembly GCA_006937985.1 of Aphyosemion australe. Taxonomy (NCBI): domain Eukaryota; kingdom Metazoa; phylum Chordata; class Actinopteri; order Cyprinodontiformes; family Nothobranchiidae; genus Aphyosemion; species Aphyosemion australe. The sequence goes on from SSNS01000002.1 coordinate 838,128, forward strand.
TGGACAGGAAATATTAATGTCATATTTGGCCATTTTTATCCAAGGATTTGACTTTTGAGTACGTACAGTGAGGCTTTGAATCAAATTGTGAGTTTGCTTACATTAATGGAGCTCTCGCTACAATTAAACAGGTTGGGACTTCTTTGTTTGGGAATGAGGAAAGTTTCTCAGATTTGGAGCAAAATGTCTTCAAAGATAAAAAGCTTTTCTTGGTGTTGTCTGATTAAGGCAAGTAAACACGATATGTAACCTAATGCTGACCAGACTGTAAACAATGGAAGGGTTAATGCTAATTTGATCAAAACCATAAAAGCCAACATGCTGATCAGATTTGTTGAAAAGCAACAAAAATCCAACCACTGGTGTCATCATATTCATCAGTAATACCATATATGATGATATATGGCACTGCTGATGCCACCTTAACCAGGAATACTAGAAAATGTTCTAAAGGCTTTACCAAAGCGGCGGTTTCAGTTTGAAGAGCTTCTCAGCAGCTTGAGTTGCTTTGGGAATATCGCTGGCTAGCATGCTGACGGTGAAGAACTGGCCCACATCCCAGTAGTTGTTCATCTTCTCCAGGGAACCTTTACGTCCCAGCAAGCTGTTCAACCTCACACCTGCAGAGGTACATTCATTAGTAAAAACATCCTATCCAAAGTTTACGATTTAACCAGCAAACTACTGTGTCTTATGTTGTAGTTTGTGATTGAAAATGAATCAAAAGTGTTTGAATTCACCTATTTTCCTGAGTTCCATGGAGTTCTCAAACTGCTGGCCAGCGACTATTAGGAGGACAGCAAGGTTGATGCCAGAATACAGCGTTGGCTGCAGCTCAAACCCCTTCCTGTACCTACGGGTGACCCAGAAAAACAGATTTATTCACAGCAGGACATAAGTGAACTAGCTACTTCTCCTGTGTTCTCACCACTGTATAGCATTGTCTCTGTTTATCATGTCCTTGCAGTCCGAGTCAAGAAATATGTCCTTATAGATTCGCCCACAGAGGCAGAACATGTCCGGCGCCGGGTGTTCGCAGGACTGCAGGACCTGGAGCATCACCCTAAGAGCCTGCTCTCGGTCTCCGGGGCTGTTCCTCCTGAACACGATCATTTAGGGGTCAGTCACTGAAATATACACTTGTTTTTGGGATTTCAACAGCAATTACTAACCCTAACCCTACAGCTCTATAAGTGAGAAAACATCCAATGTTCAGCTAGATAAATTACTAAATTAAAGAAAACAGAAATAATGTAAAATGTGATTGATAGAAATATTAATTTAGGTAACTTTTAGAAATTAATAAATAATATTCAAATATATATATAAGCTTACAGAATAATAATAATAATAATAACAATAATAATAATAATAATAACAACAGTAATAATAATAACAATAATAATAATAATAATAATAATTATAATAATAATAACAATAAGAGTAATAATAATTATAATAACAATAACAATAATAGTAATAATAATAATAATAATAATATTAAACATTAAAATAATAAAAGCATAAAAAAATTAAATAGGAATAAAAATGTGTATATATGAAACATATTAAAAAATATTAATAATCTAGACAAAATCTAAAACAATAAATAAATAAAAATAGAAACGGAAATAGGAAAATATTATGAAATTATTTTAATAATAATTTGCTAAATATATTGAATTAGTCAAATAAAATAAAAAATAATTGAAAATAATGAATACCTCAAAACTAATATATTTATAAAAAATTATTTAATAAGAAATTATTAAAGAAAGAAATTTAAAAAGAAATTTATAGTTTCTGACACTCGTGTTAATGAGTTTTTGAAATCGGCCTGTTGTCTATTTACTTTCCAAACTATGATTTTCTGTTCTGATTCATTTAATTTTGGAGCTATTTGTTGTACAAAACAATATTTGGTTTGGTTGGATTCTTCATACCAAACAGCTCAGGAAAAATAAAAAAGAACTTGAAAAAAAAGCTTCAGAGCCAAAAAGTTTAAAATGAAATTTGAATTATTAGAAAGAATCTCCAGTATAATCTGTATCTGACACCAGGTGTTGCGTACCTGTTAAGTGCAAACGCATAGTGGAACTGGATCATGGGCTGGGTGGCCAGATCACAGGTTGGTAGAGTCTCTAGAGTTTGCACCAGCTTCACCATCGCATCATAGTCCTGTGGGTCAGTTAAAGACGATGAACAATGTGTCTGGTGTCTGTTTTAAATGATGCTCATACCTGGATGTCTCTGTAGGAGAACAGCAGGTTCATGACGATGTCCTGGGTCAGGACCTCCGTGTTGTCCATCCGGAGTTTGATCCGGGCCAACTCCTTGGCCAGCTCCTCACCCTGGTACTTCTCTCTGGCCTTACGGATGTCGTTGAGCAGCGTGTCTTTAAAAGATGCGCTGCAGAAATAAGGAAGGGTAAACAGAAGAGAAAGATTGTTTTTAAATGAAAAGCAAAAATGACTGTGAGATTGCGGTTTGAGATGTAATTAGAAGAATGGGGTTTGACTCTTTTCTGACTTATTCATCAAAAATAAGATTTTAGAAATAACTTGAGTAACAGGATCTGAGGCACTCAGGAGGATGATGATGATTTAAAAGCTTTTATTAATCCAAATAAAATCACGTCGACACATTTCAACCAACCTGGCCTTCATCAGAACAAGAAACGTTTGTTGTTCAGCTAATTTCCTCGTATGTTAGGTAATCAATGTCAGCTGCTCTGGTTGAGCAGGTAGGAAGTCACATGACCAGTGTTTGCACTTATAAAATACAACATGCATCTAAGTATATGAACATATAACTAAATAGTAGGTGAGAAATACTAGAAAATATGAGATTTATTCTATTGCAAGATAACAAAGCTTAAAATAAAGGAAATATGGCATTTACAGAAAAAGAGAGAAATCAATTTCTCCATTCTAATCTGGGTAACGTGCAGCTGTCAGTATATAGATACAAAACTACTCTCTTTGTAGGAGTTTTTGTAGTCTATCGCTTAGTTCTCCCTATATAAAAACAACCACATGGACATTCACATCTGTAAACTACAAATGAAGTATTGCAATTGATAAAAAATGAAGTAATATTTAACCTAGAAGATGTCAATGAAAATGTTCATATTAGTATTACATCCATCCATCCATTTACGGTTGGAGCTCATTGGAAGCTGATGGTCGGAGCGTCTGGATGAGCTTCGCTAAGAGCTGAAGATTCAGTTTAAAGATAAATGGGAAGCCATATTGAATAAATGCTCCCTGGATGTTTTTCTTCTCCTCAATCAAGAGGCTAAGAAACAAAAAAAATAATAAAAATTCTGCAACAATGGTGAGAACGAGGTGCAGCTAACTGTATTTTTGTCTCTTCACCATTAAAAATGAATGAAAAAAAGTTGGCTCCTCCCATTTGACAAGCTCTTTCTTTGCTGTAATAATAAAATGTTTTCGTTCCTCTCACCACGATGTTACGTGAATGTCCTTTAGCAGGCTGGTAAAGCGGTCAAACAGGGGGACGCACAGTGGTCCCAGCAGATTGTCCCAGCTGGGTTGCATGTACTCGCTGGCCCTGCGCTGGGCATCGCTCTCACAGCACATGTACTCATGGTTAGGAGTCACAATGTAGGGGATGAAGTAGTAGTTACCGCTGGATGCCTGCAGGAGAAGAGGAAATGATGATCAACGATGCAAACCAAGAAATGTACAAACCGTGTAAATGCACGACACTCTCCAGCAAACACACATGCAGGATTCTGGCTCCAGGTGTAAGGGGACTCCAGGTGCAGAGGGAGGTGAGAGATTAAAGAGTAATTAATCAGGAGGATCAGATCACCACAGAGACTCGCTGGTAACATCATGACATTATTAGCAGGCTTAAGTTTAGTGAAAAAGCTAAAAGCTTTAATCTCTTCCTCTAGCTCGGCCCTTCTGATCATCTGCACTTGTGCTAAACTTTATTTCCTAATTGTACAAATTATAGAGTAAGATTTTTGCTCATATTTTAGGCTAAAATCAAAACTTGATTTGAAAAAAGCACAAAAGAGTGGCATATTTAAAAACTTTGGATTTATTATTTTTAATTTATTGTACACTTAAAGTAGCAATAAATATTTTTTTAAACTTTAAGCTAGCGCTTTAACATTGATCTCAGTGATTGAGTTAGAAACGTGACCAGTTTCATATCTAACACCACTCTGCAGCCCTCTGCTGACCAGAAACTGCACTAGATAGTTTTGTGGAGCGGGTAGGTGTTCTAGGGGTGCGCTTATACCTGCTTTAAGGCTGTTAGCTTTAATGCTAGCAGTTAGCATTGTCAGTTCGCCGATCGTCGATAAAAAGCACAAGAAGAAAAGAAAAAGAAGAAGTTTGCTTTTTCTGTTGGCATCATGGCGGAGCCTGGAAGTAAAAGTAACAGAGTAATGTCTTTGGAGGTGAAGCAAAGAGCTAAAACCAAAGTGAACATCAGCGCGGCCTAGGCTAGTTTGGAGCTAAGCTAGGTAGCTACAATATCATTAACTGGTGGTGACCTGGCTTTGTTGCTACTGGACTTGTAAGTAATAATATTTTTGTCCAACAGTGTGAATCTTTTTACTTCGTGGTTTATTTTAGTATCAGTTAGTTCATGTTAGCGTTAGCTTGTTGTTAGCACTAGCTACAGCAGGCTGCAGCAGGGTTGTTTACGTTAGTTGTAATTCCACTTTCAACCAGTAGGGCGGAGGAGCTGGAAACTGTTCTGTGTTACTTTAAAACAACTAATAAACAGTCACTACTGAGCTAAATCTTAACACAAGCAGCTGAGCTTAAACTGGTTAGGTAGGATATCTTCAAAAGTCTTGTTGCCAATTTTCTAAAAGATCTTGGAGGTGGTTTATAGATTGCTCCTGTTCTAGCTCTTTTGTCACACTTAAATGTTTCAGATTAGCAAAGAAATCAGTTTTCAGACAAAGATAACCTGAGTAAATATGAAATACAACTTTCAAATGACAAAATGCATTCTAACCAGTGTAGCCTACATTACAAGATCTCAAAAAGCAACATATCACTCCCTGAAAAAGAACCGAGAAAGGCAGCGAGGGTTAGGGTCATCTAAGAGACCCAAGGCCAAAACTTCTGCTGACCATGAAGAACATGAACATCCTGATGCCAGTGGAACTTTCAGGGAGGTGTGAATTCTGTTTCATCTGAAGTAAATCTAACACTTCAGAAAAACATTATCACCCAACCAGTCAAGCATGGTGGTGGCAGTGTTATGGCCTGGGGCTGCTTTGCTGCTTCAGGATCTGGCCCACTTGCTGTAAATGACAGAACCATGAATTCTAACAGAACATGAAGGAGAATGTCTGACCTTTGACCTTAAACAGGCTGTTCATGTGGCAAAACCCTCCAATGTATCTGATTTTAAATAAATGTGCAAAAATAAGTGGAACAAAATTCATCCAAAGTGGCGTGAGAGTTATTATCCAGTACTGCAGTTGTTTCCACCAAGACAACTGGGGCCTCATATATAAAACTTTGCGTAGAATCTTTACTAAAACAGTACTTAACCTCAGCAAAAATAATAATTACGCAAACTAATTTTACGACCTATAAAACGGTGCTTGCTTACGCACGGCTGCAGGCGGCAATTCCTGCTTTATGAATTATACCCGTCCTAGCATGGGCTCAGGTGTTTTGGATATTATCCCGCCTCCTACACACCCACTTAGTGCCATAAATAGTGACAAGCACCTTATAAATACTCTACATTTGAATAAGCATTCTGAACAGAGGCAATGCATGGGAAACCATGGCAACCAAGATGGAAAGTTTTTTTGAGTGACGTAAGCACAGAAAATTATTTTATTGCATTCCAGCTGCACCCCGTTGTTAAAACATTGATCTGGTGAAGCCGCAGAGCCGTCACGGCAGAAATGAAATTTTTTTTAAAAGTGGTCAAATTGAGGTAAAAAGGTAAATTCCAATAATCATTGATATCATCCAAAACGGCTGCATTTGGTGCTCAAGCATCACTGAGATATTACACAGGGGGCTTTAGGCATGAAGTGACGTATTTTTCATCAAATCAAATAAAAATCAGCCTGCCTGTCGGCTAATTCCTGCTGGTTTAAGGAACCTGGCAGAGCAGCAGGTGAACCTCTGCCCCGGTTGGCAACAGCTCTGTTTCCGCGCCATGACTGAGCTTTTTTAAATTTTGATTAACACTTGACTCGCTGTAGCTCATCAGCCAGTTAATGCACCAATAAGTCATTTGAAGGTGTGCATTTGAACGTAGTGTGATATCTTTAAAACTATAAATTCATTATGGTTCTCAGTCAGTGACGGGGGTGCAGGCGGGGCTGTTTGCTTTGTGTGTGGTCTCCAAGTCTGTAAATGTGTCACCATCTCACTGGCTGTGCTGCCAGTCTGTATTCAAAACACCAGAGTCAGAGTTTCACACATTTTTCCATAAAGTTTTTCTTTATAAGTCAAAATGTTTGCGTGGAAAGTCGCTTATGCTGTTTCCAGACGCTGTTTGTGCTTAAATGAGGACCCTGGTTATGTTAAGGGGTCAAGTATCTGCCTTTTGTGTTCATTATAGATAGTATTTTTTAAAACTTTAAGCTAGAGCTTTAACGTTGATCTCAATGATTGTTGAGTTAGAAACTTGACCAGTTTCATATCTGACACCACTCTGTAGCCCTCTGCTGACCAAACACCAAACTAGATAGTTTTGTGGAGAGGGTAGGTGTTCTAGGGGGCGCTCTAATACCTGCTTTAAGGCTGTTAGCTGTAATGCTAGTTTTCAGTTTGCGTTCGTCAATTAAAAGTAGAAGATGAAGAAAAAGAAGAAGTTTGCTTTTTCAGTTGGCATCATGGTGGAGCCTGGAAGTAAAAGTAACAGAGTAATGTCTTTGGAGGTGAAGCAAAGAGCTAAAACCAGAGTGAACATCAGCACGGCCTACGCTAGTTTGAGGGAGCTAAAGGAGGCTACAAAATTAATGACTGATGGTGACCTGGCTTTGTTGCTGCTGGACTTGTAAGTAATAATATTTTTCGTCCAATAGTGTGGATATTTTTACTTTGTGGTTTATTTTACCAGTAGGGCGGAGGAGCAGGAAACTCCGTGTTTCTTTAAAGGAAATCACCATTTAGTCAGGTCATCTTTGTCTGATTTTGAAATTTGTTTCCTGATCTAAAACAGAAAAAAAGCAAAAACAGAAGAAATCTGCGGAAACTTTTTCATGCAATACCTGATGAGGCAACGTTTAAAGTCACGGTCACTTAGTGACGTAACTATGTGGACTTAAATAATCCTAATGTTTCTGTTTCCACGTCCAGTTTTAGCTGCCTGGGCTACATGCAGGAAGTTACAGGAACAAAAGCTGCAAAACCAAGAAAGGAAAACTCATTCCTTGCATGTTGTTAGAAGATTGGGACTGTCATTTGTGCCTGTGTTAGGCACACTCCCAGCATGCCTTGGTGCAGGCCTGGTACCTACTTTATTTCTCATTCCAGAGCCTCGGTACTCCGGAGGCAACTGAACCCAGGGAAAGCCTAACGCTGGCGGCCGACTTCCCTACTCCACACAGGCGAGAACATACGAACAATGAGCGTCAGTTCCTAGAAAAACCTGCTACAGACGTGTCAGGGCTGTGTTACATCCATGTGAGTGGGAGCTCGATGCAGATTCCTGAATAGATTTCAGGAATTCCTAGCACGTATACCACTGTCAAACACACACTTACTTACACACATGCAGAAACTTACTGTGTTTTTCTGTGCCACCATGTCCTGCAAGGAAAACAGAACAAAGAAAGCGCGTGTGATGCATTTCAAAGCTGTATAACAAGAGTTACACGGTTTATTCTTACGGTTTTTAAATAGGTGTGAGGACTAACTGTCCAGCACACAGCAGTCTGTAAATAACTCAGAGGGATCACTTTGTTCTGCGGCGGCATGGAGGAATGGCATCCCCCAACTCTGATTACACTGCAGCAGGGGTGCATGTACCTTCAGTGACTGAGCAGTGTCTGGGTCGGTGTCGTGGTACAGGATGACGTTGTTGGCCATGTCGAAGCTCTCCCTCACGCCCAGGTGGTAAAACAGCGAGGGCTGCCGAAACACGTCGCTCATGTCCACGACCGCAATGTCTGGAAGGAGGAAGCAACGACACCAGTGATTCATTTGGTTGATTCGGAGTAATGAAACCTGAACTGGAATTTGACCCCCAGCTGAAATTCATCTACTCGTTAGCTTAACCCGACACCTCTGATGGAGAGGAAGTGTTGCAAAAAGGTTAGTTTAAGGCTCTTGAATGAACCCATAAGGTATGACAACAGGCAGCTTCCATTGTCTAGTCTGTTTTTCTTTCCAGTACAAAATAATTTGAAGGGGTCGTAATCCTTCTTGGAGTTTGTAGTTGAGTGAATTCCATGAAACACTCGGTGTAAATGCCTACAGCATTCCAAAAGGAGTCACGCGAGCGAGCACGGGCATGTATAAAACTGAAAGAGAAACATCTTTGAACTCATTGTCTGCCACAGAGCACTGAACTTACAGTGAGCATGAATGAAAGGCTGTTTTTATTGCTGAGCGCTACCAGTTCTGATTAATATTTTATAATGTGTTGTATTTGGAGGTGGAGTGGGTGAGACAAGGTTTTACCCCATAAAAATAAATGTTTTTGTATTTTTGGCTCCAAAAAAGTCACAAATGTTGGGTTAAAAGCTACAAAAATCATGTCAGCTTGCAGAAAAATGAGCATAATGTGTCTTATTAGGACAACAGATGAAGAGACTCCCTAGAGTTGATCTTCTGAGATCACCTGGGAAGCATTTCTTGCAGCCATCTTGCTGTAAATTTGCGAAAACTGTAAAACCTACTATGGTTGCAGTGCAAGTTCTTTCAATAAAAATAGATGTCAAACAAAAGAAATGATGCAAAAAAGTAAAATATCAACATTACCCCTAACAACTCCAAATCATAAAAGCTAGACTTTGTATTCACTTGACCTACAAGGAGTCTCCTGGCCGCTGTGAATGTGTTTCTAGGTAAAAGTTATAAACAATTACTACCTTCCCTGTTATTGCTTACCCTTTGTTCATAGAAACTATAAAGCTGACTAGCTAACAGCTAATGCAACCAAGACCAAAATGCATTAGTGCCGTCTTAACATTAGAATAACCATCTTAATATAAAAATGGGGGGCTGGAGTCATTTTAAGACAGCAGCAATACACTTAAGAATTGGCTGCACTCAGACTAACCCCTTCTTTCCACTGGACGTGAAAGCATCGCGAAACGTACTACGCTGCAAATAGCCGCCGTTATAGTGGACGAGTTCCTTTCCACCAACGTAACGTTTTGGACGCGTCCCAGAAGCGAAGGGATGCAATCATTACGTTTCGAGTCTATTTTTTACGTGCTATGCTTTCAAAACATGTCAAACTCCGAAGTTCAGATCGGGCCAGACAGGAAGTCAAACACAAATAAAGTGTAAAATATCCGGCAACTTTCAAAATAAAAGTCACGTGCAGTACGTCATTACCTGTGAAACCCCTGTAGTTGATGTAAACAGAACAGAAAATAAACCTTTTTGGATACATGCTTGTTATTATGTGGACGTCTGAAATCACGCGTAGTGTTGCAACTCTCCCGTGATTTTGTGACCTCACGGGATCAGCTGCGTGGAACACTTTCGCTCACGTTTTGCATCAGAATCGCTCCCGGTTGGAAGAGAGCTCGCCGCTATTTCGTTACACGCCACTTTCGCAGCCGGTGGAAAGAAGGGGTAACTGTTAGCTTATCAGTCCCGTAGGATGTGAACTCTATTTCTCCAAAGAATGAATGAATGAATGAATGAATGAATGAATGAATAGTTTATTGAACAAGTGAACTAAAAAAAAAACAAATAAATAGCACAAACATAAAAAGTATATATATATATATACATATATATACACACATACATACCTAAAACAAAACTAATCAGAGAAACAAAAGAACGGAAATAACAATGGCTATTTAATACTTGTTCAAGGGGAGTGGGATGAAGCTCTCGCTTGTAGAGTTCCCCTCCCTTACCTAATTTAACCTATAAATGAATCGAAATGTTTTCTTTATATTATATAACTTTACATACATACTGTCGCATAGACATGCTCACATGGGACAGTAGTCCCCTGGGTCTGCCAATGATCTAAAAGACAGTTTGTACAATTCAGTCTCTTCCTTCATATAATTTACAAACATCTTTTTTTTATAACATGATTTAAACTTAGTCAGTGTTTGACATTGCTTGAGGTCTTTACCTAATTTATTCCACAGTTTCACACCACAAACAGAAATACAAAATGTTTTCAATGTTGTTCTCGCATATGAATGCTGGAAGGTTAGCTTGTCTCTGTAATTATATAGGTTGTCCTTTTTAATAAATAGTTTTAATAACTTATCAGGCAATAAATTATTGTGTACTTTGTACATGAATACTGCTGTTTTTAGGTCTATTACATCACTAAATTTTAATATTTGAGAATGAATAAACAATGGGTTTGTATGTTCTCTATACCCTGTATTATGTATGATCCTCACAGCCCTTTTTTGCAATGTCGACAGAGGTAAGAGTGAACTTTTGTATGTGTTGCCCCAAATCTCTACACAGTAAGTCAAATAAGGATAAATTAATGAGCAGTATAGGACATAAAGTGATTGACCATCCAAGAATGGCCTGGCTTTATTCAAAATAGAGATGCTTCTTGATACCTTAGAATGTATATATTTAATGTGTGGTTTCCAGCTTAGTTTGTTGTCTATTATTACACCGAGGAACTTATTTTCAGTTACTTGCTCAATTTTGTGTCCATCTATACTTAGCTGTAATTGGGTATTAAAGTTCCCATAACCAAATAATATGCATTTTGTTTTTGCTGTATTTAATGAGAGCTTATTTTCATCAAACCACGCTTTGATCAAGCACAGTTCAGATTGGACTGTGGCTTCTAGTTCACTGATATTGTCTGCAGAACAGAAAATGTTTGTGTCATCAGCAAACAGAACAAAACTGGCTGTGTTTGATATTTTACTCAGATCATTAATATATAACAAGAACAATATAGGGCCCAACACTGACCCCTGAGGAACTCCACAAGTGATGTCCAACCATGAGGAAGAATATTCACCTAACTGTACAAATTGGCGTCTTTGCTGTAAATAGCTTGTCAGCCAGTGCAACACAACACCCCTGATCCCATAACGCTGTAATTTGCAGAGTAATATGCTGTGATTTACTGTATCAAAAGCTTTTTTTAAATCCACAAAAATCCCCAAGACATACTTCTTTTGATCGATTGATTTTGCAATTTCCTCCACTGAATGTACTAGTGCTAAAGCTGTGGAACTATCAGACCTAAACCCGTACTGACTATCAGATATTATTTTATGTTTATCTAAAAAGTCCACAAGTCGCTTTTTAAAGAGTTTTTCTAGAATTTTTGAAAATTGAGGTAATAAGGAAATAGGTCTGTAATTCGTAAAGTTATGTTTGTTCCCAGTTTTATATATTGGTACAACTTTAGCTATTTTCATAAGTTTTGGAAATGTACCAGTTTGGAATGACAAGTTGAAGACATATGTCAGAGGTTTCAAAATACCATTTATCACGTTTTTCACTGTTATGATTTCGATGCCTTGAAAATCTGTAGATGTTTTATATTTACTTGTTTTTACTATTTGCAATATTTCATTTTCCTCTACAGGTGAGAGAAACATGGATTTCGGATTAGTAGTGATAGTATTTAGAAAAGAATTATGCAACGGCGATAAAACAGGGATGCTTTCGGCTAAGTTTGGCCCAATATTTACAAAAAATTTGTTGAAACTGTCAGCAGCATTTTCAAAGTTCTCCTGTATGACATTATTCTCTTCAAAATAAGAGGGATAATTACTCTTCCCCTGATTTGGTCTGATTATATTGTTTAATATTTTCCATACTTCTTTAATGTTATGTTTGTTAATATTTAATTGTTTGTGATAATACTCCTTTTTACATCTTCGTATTATAGTGGTGAGTTTGTTTTTGTATTTTTTGTATTTGGTTTCTGCTTCTACAGTTTTCTGTTTTATAAAAGTCTTATACAAAGTATTTTTCTTTTTACAGGCGTTTTTTAACCCATTTGTCATCCATGGTTGATTACTCCTTTTAGATTTTCTACTAACCTCTACTATAGGGCAGTTTTTATCATATAGTGACATAAAAACATTTACAAAGACCTCATATGCTTTATCAACTTCAGATTGTTTATATACATCCTCCCAGGTCTGACAAGTCAAGTCTTCCTTCAAGGCATTTATCCTATCTTCTGATTGTATGCGTCTATACTTTTTGTTGTCTAATGAATAATTGTTCCTATAATTACAATCATAGATTACAAAAATTGGTAAGTGATCACTGATGTCATTGACTAATAAGCCACCTACAATGTTATTTTCTATATCATTGGTAAGTATGTTGTCAATTAATGTTGCACAGTGAGATGTTATTCTAGATGGTTTAGTTATTGTTGGATACAGACTTAAACTATACACAATGTTGATGAATTCATCAAAGAGATGCTGTCCAGGTAGTTATTTACATTGTAATTATTTATATCTACCACTGAGAAACACACTTCAGAATTATAGAACAATACTTATTTTTTAGTTTACCACTCATGTTTCTGGCATCAAAAATTAGATTTTATATCTAAAAAATTAATATTGACGATTTTAGCATTTTAGGTTTACTGCACACATTTGCTCTACTTCAATCGGTTACATGAACTAGTTAGAGATAAATAACTATAATACTGTAACTATAATATTGTAAAATAACAGTTATTACAGCGTATGCCAATCTGACAGCACAAGTCTGTCAGACAGGCATACGCTGTCAGATCATCATACATTTTTAGGCTGTATGACACTTTGATGGGCCAGTTTACCCATCAGGTCATCATACACTTTGTGTTTAACAACAGTATGACACCCTGACACAATCAACAAATGTTTTCCTCTTACTTTGCCGTCTATACGGCTTCTCAGAACGTAGCAGAGTTGTAGATGAGTGTGCATGTGCATAAATTGCATGTATGCTGCTCTGATGTCAGAACATCCTGCTCTACGATGTACTTTGTCAGAATAAAGCTTTTATTGTTGATAATGTCCGTGGACGCCGTTTAGCACTGCTGAAGCAGTCGTGATATGCTAACATCTTAGCAAAGGGCTAATTTTGTATGGAGACACAACGGATAAGAGGTCCGAGCCGTCATATCTCCTGTTCACTTTTCTCCCTCCCAGAAGTTTTCTGGAACTCCATAGCGGACGCACAGTGAATTTAGGGGTTTTGTCCATGCTTGGAATTCATTTGTCTTCGTTACAAAAACTCACAGTGACTAAATGCAGCTAAATGTTGACGTGTTCTGACGGGAAAACTGAAAATAGAGCATCAACGTTGTCCCAGTGGCTCCTGCTTTCCGGGAAATCTGAATCCCACTCAAACGTGTCATTGTTTTACAAGTTTTGACGAGTCAAAAGCCTCCCACAAGGAATGACTGAACTCCTTCAAAGAATTAGGGTTATTGAAATGTATCGTCTCTGTCAATGAAGTCATTAAAGTCCTAAAGCTCGTGTCTGCGCGATGTTGTCTGGACCATTTCAAACGGTAAAAATAGCTGCCAATTAGAGACTTTGAGGAGCAGCTCTGATTTCAGATCTGTGGCTGTAAAATATTTCAGCGTTTCATGATCCACGTGAATGAAAACCAGCTGCAGAAACAGAAGCGACTATTAAATCTGAGTAAACAGAACCCCTGGGGTCACGAGATGTATTGAGTTGGCAGATAAGAACGCATTATCACATTAAAAAGGTAATGAGAATAAAGATTATTAGGTGTTTTATTGGATTTCAGTCCAGTTTGAAGCAGCAAAGAATGACTGACAATAAACTGAAACGTATCATTTAAAGTCATTAAGCCTGACATTTAAATTAAAGCCTGGAAATCTTTAGTTGTGTAACAATCAACCTGTAATTACAGGCTTTAATCCTGCCTCTAGACCAAATGGAAACAAAGGTGAAACCTAATTTGGAGCTCTCTGCAGCTCATGAGAAAACCAGACCTGAGCTGACAGATCATTTATAAAGATGTTGAATTCTCAACATTTCTCTGTTTATGTGATATTCATTAAGAAAATAAACACTGAAGAACATGAACTACAGTATTTATTCACACACCAACGCCTGGTTAAAAATAGTCAATGGAAAATATGTTTTTTGAGCCAATTGAGACACTTGTATTGTTTCCTATAGTTCAGTGGTTCCCAACCTTTTTTCCAAGAGGACCCCCTTGCTTGTGGCCAAGATGAGCCAGGGCCCCCCCAAGCCCAAATCTTACCCATACACACATCTAAAGTGATTAATTACAAGCTTTATACAAACATAAAAAGTTATAACTCTTAGAGTCTTTATTATACTATTGGGTGTGTTATTGGGATTTTATAAATGTAATTTTTACTAATATAATCTTTACAAACTTGCAACCTCTGCACACAAAATTGTGGGGACCCCCTGAAATCTCGTGGGGACCCCCTTGGGGGGTCCCAGAGCCCAGGTTGGGAACCACTGCTATAGACCATCAAAAATAAACACAAGTGAAATAAGTAGTTTTTATTCAAAAAGTTTTCAATTAGTAAACCGTACACTTCAAATTAAGATGTTAGTTTAAATCCTTGGTGTTTTGGTGAAAAAATACAATTATCTGAAATTCTTTTTTTTTAGTCTTCTTGCAACTTTTTTAGTCCACAATTAATAAAAAATTTAGCAAAAAAAAGTAAAAAAATATTTTTTTTATATATTTTTTAAAATATATGTATATATATATATATATATATATATATATATATATATTTTTTTTTAATAAAAATAAATAAGTCTGTATACCAATTCGATGTTACTTAACTGTCTTAAATTAGGACAAAATGACCTATTTAAGTTTTACAGAAATAAAAAAATACCGTTTTGTGAAGACATGAAAATGAGGACTCAACAGTAACTGAGGTGAGTGATTTGAGGCATGAAAGATGTTTTCTCAGCTAGATAATTTTTAATATGTCTCAATAATAACAAAAGGGGGGTAAAAGTGTGTAAAAGTACTCATTAGTTTCGCTTTTAGGTTATTTTAAAGGTCTATTGTGCTTTTTGTTTACCTGCTGGAGGGTTGACTCACCTGCATCGTAGAAGCTGTCCAGCACCGTGGTCTCTCCGAAGTCCAGCCTTCCGAACGTGACGGTGGTGAGCAGCGCGCTCTCGGAGTCGCAGGCTCTCTGCAGACACTGCAGCGCTCCGGACTCCGGGCTGCTCGCCATCACCGACTTCAGCCCGTCGTTCAGGACGTAAACGACCCGCAGAGAGCGCTGCTTAGCCAGCGGACTGGGGCTGGACACCTCGCCCCGGTCCGCGCTCACCCCGGCTGCGTGCTCCCCGACCATGTCGGCGACCTGCGCGCTCTGCCCCGTTTCCATGGCGCAAACCTAGGAAGTGAACGAGCTCTATTTACCTCCTTCCCTCTCCGCTGGCTGTCCTCCTCTCCGCCCTCTTCACTCTGTCTGCTCCTCCGTCTCGTCTTCCTCTCCTTCACAAACGGAGCACCTGTCGTGGCAGGAGAGGAGCGCGTCTGAGTTTGTCCTCCCGCATCTCCGCCTCATTAAGTCACATCAGCTGCAGATTTATTTCGCACCACGACGCCCGCTTGGCCCGGACTGGATCGGACCAGATCATAAAGGAGGAGGTTTGGAGAAAAGGGGAAGTCTGATGTTATTCTTTATTTATCTGGTTTAAAGTTTCCAAGTGGGAGATCACTGACAAACAGGGTCCTGCCAAGTATGAAATGTTTGTCTAATTATAGAACTGGGTGTCCTTCTGGTCCCCTCATGCAGCAGCCAGGACATCCATGGATCTGATTTGATTCTTACATCTTTATAATGAATAATTATTGTATTTCATCAGTTTTATTTATATTTAAACATATTTTATATCATCTGTTCTTTTTATTGATCATTTCAAAGAAGAGTCAGATTTTCTGGTTCTTATCCCTTAAAGCAAAAAGTTCTTTTGTGATTTATAATGCTTCTCTTCCACTTCTGACTTGTGGTGTGCCTCAGGGATCTGCTCTCGGGCCTGTTTAAAATGATAAATGACCCGCACTTATATAGCGCCTTTCAGAGTCAGAGGACTCCAAAGCACTTTACACTACAGTGTCCATTCACACACACATTCACACACTGGCGTCGATGATGAGCTACAATGTAGCCACAGCTGCCCTTGGGCGCACTGACAGAGGCGAGGCTTCCGAGCACAGGCTCCATCAGTCCCTCCGACCACCACCAGCAGGCAACGTGGGCAAAGTGTCTTGCACAAGGACAAAACAGCAGCATTCTCTGCCGGGAGCAGGGATCAAACCTTCCGATTACTGGAAAACCCACCTCCTGAGCTACTGCTTTTAAACTCTGGGCCAGTTAATACAAATATTAAATTTGCTGATGAAACTAAGGTTTATCTGTCTATTAAACCAGATGATTGTGCAAATGTTACTGTTCTTGATAACATGTAGCCAAGTTTTTATAAAATCAAATATCCTCCCACACCCATCTAGGAAAAAAAAAGTACCTCCTGAAAAAATCCATCGTGAAGCACATTCATAGGCATGCCAAGCCTGTAGGTGGCAATAGTTCCCCAAATCTTCAATGCACTTGCCGAAAAACATTCCTTGGGCATAAAATAAATAACTGGCGGGCAATAACCATCCTTACTGTTGTCCTTCATCTGTGGTCTTAGAGCAGTAATTAAGCTTGTTAAAACAAGCAAGCGAGTGTAAACACAAGTCACACGTGTAATGTCAGAGCTTTTTTGACGTTTAGTGACGTTGCGAAACCTAAAACCCTGATTATTTACGTCCACAAGCAAATGCTGACAATGGAGAATCTGCAAATCTCCAATTTGGTCAGAGTTTTTGAAATAAATATTTTTGGTGCCTTTTTTCTTCACTTTCGTGTGGATGACAGGTCAAACCATAGAAAAATATCTTAATTTTGTGGGATACCCAGTTTTGTGTGTACAGGGTCTGAGATTAAACCTGATGTCATCAAACTGAAGCACATTTTTGCACCAAATAAAGTTCCTGTGAAGATTATCTGGTTTAGTTCATACTTAAAAAAAAGCTTTTCATTGTACCTGATAATGGCGCTTCTGCCCTGCCATCACTTAGGTGTGGGGTGCCTCAGGGATCTGTTCTTAGAACCTTTCTTATTTTCTATATACAGGTGAAACTGGAAAATTAGAATATGTTGCAAAAGTCCATTTATTTCAGTAATTCATAATCCTCAAAATTATAAAAAATAAAGGTTTGAAATATCTCACTTTGCATGTAATGAGTATATCTCATCACCTTTTAAGTTGAATTACTGAAATAAATTAACTTTTGCACAATATTCTAAATTTTTGAGTTTCACCTGCACTTTCCTCCTGGGTCAGCTGATACAGTTGCGTATTTTATTGACATATGTTGATACTCAGATGAACATGTCCATCAGTCGTGTTGATTAGGCAAACATTGCTGTTCTTAATACCCGAGATTGAACAAAAGAATTAGAAAACACAACTTTTTGTTTTTTGTGTGCAATATGCCGCCACCTACTGGCTTTGTATGGAGTGGAAATTGTATAATATTAATAATTTGTCTGTCAAAAACTGATTTTTATTGTAATATAAAAATGCAATTTATGTACAAGTCTCTTTAAAGCAAATGGTAAAAAAGGTTAAAGTCATGGGTCAGCTTGTTCAATTCATGCATGGAAGGGTTAATTTGAGCGTTTTTCACTTTGCACGAGCAAAAGGAGTGGTGCTAAATGTCAGACATCATGCCTTAACGTATCTTTAAGGAATCAAGTGGGAAACGGGATGCATTGGACCAAAATATCCCATAAAATAATTTCTTTCTAGGAAAATTAAGATAAAGTTGGGTCCAATACAAACAGAATTTAGAATTGTTTGTTAGCTTTGCTTAATCAGTTGTTTGGTTTTTCCTGTTTCCTGTTTGACCTCGTGACTGTTGCTAAATGTGTGTTACAAATAACTGTAATGGCATTTAGGAAGTTATACCCTTTGAGACCTGTGTCAATCATTTACTAGATAACACTTTAGTCTTATTCAAACATTCACTGAAAACGAAGTAAAAACAGGAATGTTTTGAAAGTTGAATTATCTTAGCTATTTAAAATTGAAAAAATGTAAATAATATTTTTTAATACACTTTTCTGGGTGTGGATGTTTAAGACCAACTATTTAAAGATTTGTGTCAACAAAATTTGGTTAAATTTGTAGCTATTAGCATATTTTTGTAGTTATGTGGCATGTTGTACTACATTTTAGTGTAACGTGTGACTCAGTATGATCTGCTGTTGCAGAAATCCTCCAGAAGTTTCTTCGACTATTGAAAATAACTTTTTCACTCCATTAATAGCCTATTAGCTTAGCATTTTCCAAATCATGTTACAAATCTATGTTATGAAAGTAAAAACTACACAAAAACCAAACATACATACATTCAGTACATAATAGGCTCTTTATTACACTGAAATATAAAAGTATATATATATATTTATTTATTTATCACTATCCTGGAGAGAAAGGACCAAGTCAAGAAAACAACTTGTAGCCTCAGTTGTAGCAGTTTTCTCTTTGTCATACGAAAGACAGAAAAAGAAACGAAAAGAACAAAATAAAAAGATTTGGAATCCAAAACAGGAAGGCCACAGTGACGGGTTGTCGTTGATTCTGTGCACATATGAGGAAGGGAGGCAAACAGCTGCACATGCTGACACACACACACACACACACACACGCTTGTTCGTCCTTCACCTGTGAGGACCTGCGACATTCAGTGAACCCTGTGGTTAAAGTTAGCCTTCACCTGATGCAGAAACACCTGCTGTGCACGAGTAACTCTTTTTCTACCGTTACAAAAAAGTGCAAAAGAAATAAAATCATACTGTAAGTGTGCATGCACCTTTGACCTGCAGCAACATCTCCACTGGCATATATATGTTTGGTACAAAAGAAAAGTGCTATTTTGAGTTTTTAAAAGGTTGCATTGAAGGAAAAATGACACTTATTTATGTGAAGTTAAAAAAATTATTGTAGTAAAAAAAAAAATCAGCTCAACTCAACCAAAAGACTAAGTTGCATCATATTTCGACAGGAAGTGAAAGGAGTGTAAAGGCCTTTGTTAAAGTAGCATTTTCTGTTTTTCATAAGTATAATTTTAATAAGAATCACTTTGCCCTAAAAACAGTTTACTGTTAAAGTACACTTCCTGTATCAGTTTTAATGGAAAAGCCTTCTACGGTTTCTTTGGATAGAGGCACTTCATTCTTTACTAACTTTATGAGACAGTTTTCTTATGCAACAACAGCAAATGATGACACAGCAAAGCAGATGAAGAAACTAATCATATTATATTAAACAAACTCCAGGTTCTTTACATTAATACCAGCTTACTTCTTCATTAATTATCTCAACAAGTTCAGTCGAGTTGATGAAAACAGTAAACGACAACCAATCATCTCTTGCTACACAAAATAAATGATCTAGGTTTGTTTTTGGGTTTTTTTTGTACTTCCTTAACCATCAAATCTTGTTTTTGTAATCTTCATTATAATATTTATGTTCTAAACTGTTTGTTAATGGTCCTGTTATTATAAAACCTCAAACAGCCACATTTATATCTTGTTTATTTACAGATAAGACTTCCTGTATTAATACTAAGACAACAAACTCAGACATATTTTAATAGCACCAATAATATAAATCCTTTTTGTGTTCTGGTGTGATGTCTCGCTGCAGGTTTAACCCAGTTTAAAGGGAAACAGAAACCTGTGGTTAAAAAATAATACTGAGTTTTTCAGAATCATCAAACACAATTAAAATTGTGTTAGTTATATCTAAGCCCTGTTCTGTACCTTATAAATGAATATTTTGGCCATTTTAAAGTGTGTTTCTGAAGAAATATTTTAAATTATTATGAGATTTATCCATCATAAACAGCATCAGTTTGGGGAAATAGTATGCTCTTCATGACTTATAAAATAATGATTATATTTGTAAATAACTACAATATTGTGCAAAAGTGACTAAATTGACACAAATACAGTTTGAGTTTTGCATTCAGATTGGAAAGATGTAACGTCTATTTCTCAGAACAGGCCATCTGCAACAGGTAATATTATTGTTTTACAGACAACTTCAGAATGGCAAAAACACTCTTAAAAATAATGTTACTTGTGGTTTTTGTAATGGTAATACAACAATGGGAAAGTTTTATTTGAATTTATTACTTGATTTAAAAAACAAAAATTTGTTGAAGAAATATGGAAATGTAAAAATGCTCCCTGCAACTTCACAACGAACAAAAACAGTTTGGAAGCATTTTTGGATGAGGTTAGGGCTTTTTTTTTTATCTACATCATTAAAAAAACTTTTGTATTGGTCCCTCAATTGTGTGATTTTACATTATAATTAAACAAAAATGAAACTTGTTTGCAGTTTATGGCACAAAAATAAAAGCTATGCGTAGAGCAGTAAAGGGGGAGGGGCCTATGTCATTTTATTCTGTGATGGAACCATGTTTAGACCAAGAAAGTCAATTTTTAGAGGAAAACATCTAACATTTGCTAAAATGTCCCTACTTTTAACCGCTAAACTTATTGTCCCCACATATTAGGAAAATCAAGAAACACACACACACACATTCACACACATCGGAGGTGAAGGCCGCAAAGTGGACGCAGTACAGCACAGAGGTCATCTGATCCGACCGGGCTACAGAGGTTGAAGATTTCTTTGCCGTCAGTGACGTAAAGTACCAATGAGGTCGCCGCGGCAACCGCGGCTCCATGTCTTTGTTCAATTACCACGGCAAAACGCAGCGACAAGCCATGGTCAGTCAGTACCAGTGGCACAGCAAGACAGCAATAAACTGAAGAAAGAAGCCTCAATAAAAAAAAAATGAAGTAAACACAGGATAAGGCGGCAAAGGGGAAAAGATGGCAGACTCCGTGGTGCTTAATCGTTGCTGATCGTGACGATCGTTTGGCACAAACATAGTTTTGTCTGACGTGTCAAAACTAACAGTGATAATGTTTTTCAGATGTGATCAGAGTGGGCTGATGAGCATGCTTTAGTCCTCATTTGGACAGGCTCTTCTTTATGTGCTCTACTTCCACCTGAAAAACAAAAACAAGGATTTTTGTTCCTATTTTATAATAATACAAGCTCATTTAGCTTTTTTTCTGTGTATTTAATATTGAAATACATTGAAAAGAGTGCATGATCTTTTTGATTTTTTATTAGTCTCACCTGTAAACTAACACGTATCTTCTTCTCTTCGTCCAGCGCGTTGGACAGCTGCTTCATCTCCTGCCTGGAATACAAACAACAAACCCAAGTTGTGTTTCTGCTTTTGTCTAAAAACCTACAAGCAAACATGAGGAGACTCACTTGTGCTGGCTCTTCAGCAGCTCTATGGAGGTTCTCAAGTCTCTCAGCTGGTTCCTGAGTTCCTCCAGCGTTGGCGGCATCAGCGGTGAGTGCCGGAGCTCGGGGGAGGGGGTTAGGCCCGAGGAGGAGGACGGGGAGATGGAGCGATGGCCGGAGTTTGGTGGAGACAGGACAGAGGGCTTGGACAGTGCTGCTTTACCGTCTGGTACCTAACCGGATTTCACATGTATAAAAAAATTAGCAACTTTTTTCCAAATCTTGAAATTGTAAGTTTTCTATCAGAACTTAGAAACATACATGCAGTGGGTCGCCTTTTTACAACGTTTTCTTTTTTACAGTCTTTGTTCAAATTTGTTCAAGAAGACTGAAATCAAAATGTTCCCTTTAGAGACAGTAAACCAGCTCTTTTTATTTTAGACGTATTGTCTTCATATATAGTTGAAATAACATAAATTATGTGTTTTTTTACTGATGAACCTTTTTCATTTTAACTTAGAATGAAAGAAATACAAAATAATAAAAAATGCATTTAATCTGTAGTTTCAAGCCAAAAAAATCAAGTTTTAGTTTACTTATTACTAAAAAAAATGTCATAAAACTAAAATATTTCAATTGAAAACATGTGGTTTGGCGCCCCCTTGTGGCAGAACTAGAGAACACAGAAGTTCTTACTGGGACTATGGGAATTCCTTTCCTCAGGGACACGTCCATAGGTCTGACAGGGATGGACTCGTGTTCTTCCTTCTTTTTCTCCTTCCTGTCAGTCACTACAAGAGCGTCGAGGTCTGTGCTGGACAGCGAGGACTTCCAGAGACAGAAAATATGTTTAGAAAATACAGTTTTTTCCTTGTTAACATCAAAATTACAAAAACAAAATTGTAAAAATCATTTAATTTAAAAATGAGGCAAATTCTAATCTGAAAAGATGGAATTGATTTTTTTTGTATTTGCAGGATTATTTTTAAAACTATAAATATATTCTGGGAACCATTTAGTTTAGAAGTTATAACTTTTGCAAAATGTGTAAATTTGTTTATTTTATTAGTAGCAAAATAAAATTTCCTTTGAATTTCACAGTTTTCAAATGAACTAAAGCTGCAGGATGAATGTAAAAAAGTATGATTGTGTTACATGATGTTTTGTGGCTTGTAATCTGATTACTGCAGGGGTGTCCAAAGTGTGGCCATTTGCAGCTTGAGGGGTGATTTGGGGCTTTGTGGAATTTGGCTTGACAACTTAGGCTGTTGATCCTGTTCTTGTTGCTGATAATAGAATTAACTTTATTTTAAAAAAGAATGAAGCAACCAAATCCTGGGAATTTCATCCTTTTCTCTTATGAAATTTTGTTATGCAACAGTATGGTAATTATTAAGCGAAATTTTTCATTTCATTTCATTTTATATTAAATACGTGATTTGTTTCGTTGTAAATAGTTGTACAGGAGGGTTTTTGTTTAAAGACGTCATAGAAGGTTTTTGTTTTATAATTAGAAACTGTTGTTTGAAACTTTATTGGGGCTCACAACAACCTAGGAACCCTGATAAAGGGCCAAAATGTGGGTGGGCATGACAGAGTGAGTGTCCGGCTAGCCAGCTTTTGTCAGAACGAACCATTTCTCCGTGACATCACATCATTGTGGTGTTTTATTACCTGCTGTTTATTTAAGATAAAAACCAAAGGTTGTGGTGTAACAGACTGAGGTCTGATCTCAAACACACTCACAGGTGTGATGATCTGAGAGCGAGGTCGGCGGTCTGTGACGCGAGGCCGCATCACCGTCGGGTGACTGAGCTTCTCCGTGGACGTGACGACGGCGTCCAGGTCCATATCTGAAACACAAAACAGCACACACGGGTCACGCTAACAAAGCTGTAAGAGACAGACTCGATGCTCCGGTCAGTCCAACTCACCGGCGACCTGTGACCTGTCAGGGGCAGAATCTGGTGTCGAAGCCCCGCCCTCAGATTTGGGGCTTTCACACCTGAGCAGGTAAATCATACGATGCCGTTAAAAAAGGTGTAGTGAGAGATGCTGTGTATGTGTGCGTGTATACTTGTGTGTACTGACGCTAGTATGGGTGGTCTCTCTGGACGCCGTGGGGGATGGGAGGAGGAGGAGGAGCTTGACTTTGGGGGGAGGGGCTTCTTAGGAAGGTGAGTGGGGAGGGAGGGTTTAGGGATTTCTCCTATCTTCACATCTTCACCTAAACACACAAAACATACGTATAGAGCCAAAAACAAATTCTAAATAGGAGAAGAGGAATAAAAGCAGCAGCAGAAGCAGCAACTTGACCTTTAAAGAGAAATAAAAAAAAAAAGCCAGCAGGGAAACAATGAGGGGAAAAAGGATTACAGATGCCAACGGCTGCAGGAGGAAAAGGGAAAAAGCAGCTGCAGTGGAGGAAGAGTTAAAATAATCAGGCTGCAAGGTGGAAGCAGCGGGATTAGGAGATTTTATCGACTAGATCAGATCTGACTAAATCCAGCTTCATGTTTTAGTAAACAAAGGGAGAGACAATCCCAGCCGGCTTTCAAGCGTGATTTAAAATCTCAGGTCAAACTAAAGTCAGTCTTTAGTTTTCCATCACAGCTGGAGCTCAGCAGCTCCACAAAACAGTTTTATTCACACAAATTCCCCAAAAATCACTCTGTTAATTAATGAAGTTAGGTAACCAGCCTCAAAATAACTAAATAATACATAAATACACTATAAAAATCACTCTGTTTATTAATGAAGTTAGGTAACCAGCCTCAAAATAACTAAATAATACATAAATACACTATAAAAATCACTGTTTATTAATGAAGTTAGGTAACCAGCCTCAAAATAACTAAATAATACATAAATACACTATAAAAATCACTGTTTATTAATGAAGTTAGGTAACCAGCCTCAAAATAACTAAATAATACATAAATACACTATAAAAAATCACTCTGTTAATTAATGAAGTTAGGTAACCAGCCTCAAAATAACTAAATAATACATAAATACACTATAAAAATCACTGTTTATTAATGAAGTTAGGTAACCAGCCTCAAAATAACTAAATAATACATAAATACACTATAAAAATCACTGTTTATTAATGAAGTTAGGTAACCAGCCTCAAAATAACTAAATAATATATAAATACACTGATATAAAAATAAAAAAAAATGTAATATTTAAAAAATTATCTTTATAATTTTTTTAAGTATTAAAATTACTTTAACTGGCCATCCTAAAAACAACAAAACTAGATTAAAGAACTTTCTTTAAAAAAATAATAAAATACATAAAAATAATAATTGTGACACTAAAACTTTAGAAAATATAAATTTTAAAGGCCAAATCAAACTTTAACAAATATTTAACATACCTATTGTTTACATCTACATAAATAACATTTTATTTAATATTAATTTGACCTGTAGTGACCTCTATCAAAAATTTGGAAAATATCTTTTAAATAAATTTTTTTTTACAAAATTAAAATTTAGATAAAAAGCTTCCTGTGTGTTTAATATTTATTAAGTTTCATCATTATGTACTGTTTTAATGTAAAACAAATGTTTAGACAGACTTTTATTCCACTTATTCATCCAAATTACACAGATTTTCCCTTTTGCGTCGCAGAACTTTATGGATTTAAAGTCAGACTTCCTTAAACATCTGCTATTTTGAAGCTTCCTTCACTTGTTCACCTCGTCTGTTTATTTACTTCCTCTTCTTGACTTGCTTTGCTGATGAGAATCATAAAACCAGCTGCTTTGTGTCGTTTTACACCGACACCACTGTGTCTGTCTTGCACCAGCGGTGCTGTCGGTACCAGTGTTTGTCAAGATGCAAACCACAGCCCTCGTAACTTCCTGTTGCACCAGACAGACACGGATACTCGTTCTCAATCAAAGCTCTTTTACACTTAACACAAAGGAGGGGAAACGCGCTGCAGAGGAGATCTTGACGGGAAATGAGTCGCTTAGCAGGAAGCGAGTTAGCAGGAGAAGAGAGGAGGTCCGGGTTTTACCTCGTTCCTGGTCTCTCAGGGGAAGATGCTCAGGCCGCTCAGGAGGAACTTTCTTTGCTTCAGATTTTTTCTCTACAGATTAAAGTTTTTTTGTTTTACTCGTCTCCTTTTTTAAAAACAAAAGAAGTAAACAAAGAAAAAGAAAGATGGAGCTGTTACCTGTGGCGTGTTTAGCTGACGGAGCGCTGGGTGGTGGGGGTTTCTTCGGTCTCTGATGGGGGGCGAAAAAAAATCACAAAATTGTCAGAAACTATTTAGGAGCAAGTTCTGGTGAAGGTTCACAGTCATCCAGGTCATGGTAATCAAAAGGGTTTTGAATGAAGGCAACTGGACGTCTTTGGTTTCTTGAAGACGTTTCGCTTCTCATCCGAGGAGCTTTGTCAATCCTGACTGGAATATGAGAGGGTCAAGCTTATAAACTGTAGCTGTCTATTGTTGCTTAATGAGCAGAAACTACCTATGAATACCCCTCCTCCCTATCTCCTGATGAGTCGATGAAGTCATTAGACCCTATTGTGTTAGAATGGTTGTTTTGATTAGATGCAGGAGGGTGTGACTCTTTTGAAGATGACAAAGTCCACATTCTGGACAGAGAAGAAAGATGGTTTAGGAGAGGAGTGAAGGAAGCCATCTATGTCAAACGGGAAAAACCTACATTAAACAGAGGAGGAGGCCTCAGGTTTCACCTTTCCAGCACCTACAATGGAGCTCACACCCTCCTGCATCTAATCAAAACAACCATTCTAACACAATAGGGCCAAATGACTTCAACAACTCATCAGGAGGTAAGGAGGAGGGGTATTCATAGGCAGTTTCTGCTCATTAAGCGACAACAGACAGCTACAGTTTATAAGCTTGACCCTCCCATGTTCTAGTCAGAATTAACAAAGCTCCTCGGATGAGGAGCGAAACGTCTTTAAGAAACCAAAGAAGTCCAGTTGCCTTCATTCAAACCCCTTTTGATTATTTAGGAGCAAAGCTTCAAACGTAGAGAAACATCGCAGCTACCTCTTTCTCAGCTTCTAGCAATTTCACGAAGTTATCTGGGAAGACGCCTTGCCTCCCACCGATCTCCCCCATCCACCATCCTGCGTCGGCGCAGTCCTGAGAAAACACAACAAGTGTTTAAAGGGTGTCTTCATCAACTTTTAACACACAGATAATCTGCTCTCACCTTGGTGATGATGTTGATGATTTCACCCTCTCTCAGCGTGAGCTCGTCTTCGTTTTGGGCCTCATAAGGAAAAAGGACTTTGCACTGCTCCCGCACTGTCATCCAGTAACAAAAAACAGGAAAGCCATCAGGAAAGTCACATAAATAAAGCAGGAAATAACTTAATGTGCTCAGAAAATAAAGAAATAGAGATTATTTCAGCAACAAACTAAAATACCAAAAGTAATTAAAATCTGCTATAATGAATCTAAAAAGTTGCAAGTAAAATTTGTGGGAATTTATTAAGAGAAAGTTAAAAAAAAGGAAGAAAGAAAATGCAAAGAATATAATTTTTAACTGAGTTTTACACAAAGTCATGAAAGCCCAATAAATCCTTGTGATGTCTTTGGGTGGGTGGGGATGTTTTTGCCTCTGTGTGTTTGTTTAATAGCAAAATCTCTTATCAAGCACTCAGTGGTGTTTAAGGAAACTCGGGAAAACTTGATTAGATGTTTGTCTACAACTGGTCAAAATCTTAGCGTTAATCCAAGATGGCCGCCAAAGCTGGCCAATGTTGCTAAACTTGATTCATTTTACAGATATTGACCAAAATGACAAACGCTCCATCATTTTTCAGGGTAACTGTAGATCCTTAAGTCTTAGGTCTCATTCACTCATTTTTTTTTCCGTGCATTTGCTGTGGTCTCTGGTATAAATGAATGCCTTGTGGATCATTTTCTGTGAAAAAAAGAAGCTCTGGTTCTCCTGTTTCAGGAAGTAGAAGTTAGCTGGAGGTAGAAAACGGCAGGTTTTGGAGTCTTACTCATTATTATTCATGATATTCAGACAAATTACCTTTGATTGGGTAACAGCAACGTGACTCTTCCACTGCCTCCATTCACTCTGCCACAAATACAAGCCTGAAGGAGTTCTGCCTTGTTGTGGAGATGCTAATGCTAATAAATAGCTTCTACTAGCTGAGACACGCTCTGTTCTATCCTGGATGCTAAACCAACAAAAGCCTTCCCCGTCATGAGCCAAGATGGGCGAGTCCATGAATGTCAATTTACAGTGTGAGATAGATCTGTGTGGCTTTTTCTGACCTCACTGTTTCCCTGTCTATTTTCATTTGGCGGCTAATGCAGGAAATAGGGGTAGAAGCATGCATGTGAAACTCTATCGTATTTCAAAAAGAATAAGTATTACGCGTTTAAACTTCCTCTTTGAAGGCGTGGAACACTGAAAAACCACTTTTTAGATATTATTTCTGATTCTAACGGGTCACTCTGAGGTTTTCATGCAGGCTGAACATGAAAATAGTCTCCTCCACCTATCTCCTGCATTAGCTTCTGATAGAAAATAGACTCTAGGTGAAACTCTAGGATTAGAAAATCCTGACAGATCTACATCACTGTCACTTAACATTCATGGACTCACCCATCTTGACTCACGACGGGGAAGGCTGTTGTTGGTTTAGCGTCCAGGAAACAGCAGAGAACGTCTCAGCTAGTAGAAGCTAACCGTTAGCATTAGCAACTCCACCACACAGCAGAACTCCTCCAGGCTTGTGTTATTTGTGGAGATAAAACATCAACGTTGCAGAGCAAAGAGAGTCAGTGGTAGAGTTGTGCTGCTGTTAGCCAATCAGAGGAGAGATGTCCACATATCAGGAAATAAGACTCCAAATCCTGCCGTCTGAAGCTACTTTCTCCTCTGGCTGACTTCGCCGTGCTAAATCAGACGCACCGGAGCATTTTTTCCGCCATGAATATGACTTAAGGCATTAATTCCTAGTAGACACCACTGTAAATGTATTAAAATATGAGTGAAGGACCTGTTTAAATCCAGAGTCTAAAGGTCTTAAAAATACCACAGACCCAATAAACAAAACAGCTTTACAAAATTCAAAATGGTGTTTTGTGTTTTTGCGTATGAGACTGGCATGGAACCACCAACATTCATTCAGGTGTGTGTGTGTGTGTTGAGGGGGAGGGGGGGTTGCACATTAGCCACTTTAGCTAACGGGGTATGGGCCATGAGGAAGAGCAGCTTTAGTGGTACTACATTCTTTGTTTTTGGAAAATCCATGCACTTTCATCCTCTGCAGAGCAATCATCTCGATGCTTGTGGTTTGGACTGAACTATTTTTAAGGTGGTCACATCCTTTTCTCCTTTCTGTCTTAAATTTGATCAAAGTGGCCTTCAAAAACCTCTGAAAATCTTACATCTGGCTTCCTTATACCTGCAGACACCCTGTCTAAACTGTTGTTTTTCCTTCCTGCTTTTGTAACCTTAGGATCGAGTTTTACAATCTCAAAACAACTTAAAGCCACAGAACACGACATTAGACGTGGCGATAAGGAACAATAGTGTTTCAGAATGAAAGGAAACCTGCACGTAACACAGGAAGTGATAAAGAACATGGTTTATAAATGTAAGGACCAAAGTTTCTGAGGTTTTGTAATCGTTCACCGAAACGTTCCTACCTTTGGTTTTGCCGTCTGGTTCAGTCTTCATGCTTTCAGCTGCAACACTTGATGCTTTTCCTTCCACCTGAGAGACAGACAGACAACAGGAAGACTCTAGTTTCAGACTGTGCAGGATGCTTTGGTTTGAGGCTTCTTGTGACTCCTGCAGCATCAAACTCTCTGTAGAAGCTGAATTTAACACCGTCAGTCTTCTTTATTCTATTTTTCATGTTTAGACGATCTTATTTAATTCAGCTGTAGTCACTATTCCACTTCATTTTTGAAACCTCTTTCTGCAAAGGCGCTAGTTTGTGTCAAAACGTTTTCGTTTTCATGATTTTAATGTCATTTTTTTATTTTCCTTTCTAGAAAAAATTCTGTCTAATAAAAGGAGACGTACACATATAATGCAAACTATTAGATCATCAGTTTCACTAGGTTTTGCTGTTACACTGAAAAAATATTGTTAGAGAGACAGTTTCCACCACATGATGACTCATTTCTAAACTTTAACTGTGACAAGAACAAGATTTTAGGTTTTCGTGAAAAGAATAGAGCTTCTTTTGCGTTTTGATATTTTTTCAATCAAATTTGCATAAAAGTTGAAAAACTCAAATGACAAAATCCTTTTGGCTTATACATGTTCGGGTATTGATGCTAAATGCTGAAGAAATTAACCGTTTAAAATGATTTTACAGCAAGAATATTACACATTCTTGGACATTGTGTAGAAACAGTAAATATGCTGCAATGCTACTTTTTGATATATATCAGCATTGATGCATGTTTATGGAAAAATACTGAACAGACGGAAAAGAAAAAGTGTTCAGAATTGATTTGTCAGCATCATTTTATGAACAAAGGTTAGATTTTATATCCTTTTTAAGGTGCAGTTCAGGTGTTTATAGGCAATAATGTCCTTTGGAGACACCATATAGGGTATTGACAGAATACAACAGCGGATTGATTATAAATAACATCAACTGTGAGTTTTCCAACAGTAGATTTTCTTATTCAAATCTCTAGAAGTCCTTTTATTTTTGTGAGTTCAGTTTTGTTCTCAGCTAACTTCAAACATCAGTAAACATCAGCGTATTATTCAGGTTATGATTTTATTCAAGAAAATGTGGCTTATTTGTTCTTGCAACTATATAAATTTATATTCTCAGAACATATTTGATTTTTTTTTTATCCTTTTAAACAAATGTTGACATTTTTTACAAACTGAAAACTTTCAAGGATAAAAAAATATATAATTTTTACATATATTATATTTCATCCCAAATGGCTCCAATATGTATTTTTTTATTATATTATTTCCAAAGTGATGCCCTTTTTTAAGACAGCGTCCTACATAATGTCTCAAAAAGACATAAAAATGCATCCAGTGTCGGATTTTTCCATCTAGCCAGGAGCAATTTTACATTTTTAAAGCAGAAGTGAGCGAGTCTTCTGCATTTGCTGCAATTTTCCACCAGGTTTCCTGATTTTAAATATGGTGGTTTTTGCGTAATCCTGCAGAAAGACTCGTCACACCAACAGCAAAACCTCCACCTCAGCTCCCAACGTAATAAAAAATAAATACATACAGAAAAGCTCCACTTTTCTCTTATGAATGGTTTTATTTACACCAGAGACGGATTTAGTTCTAGAACCAGTCAGCTGACCGCGTGTGTGTGTGTGTGTGTGTGTGTGTGTGTGTGTGTTTTCCTGTGGAAGAGCCAACCTGGTTCCACAAACATCAACCAATGATCCTCTCTAGCCGGGACACAACGATCTCTTTAATGACACACACACACACACACAGTCTGTTCTGTTCTCCCTTCAACACCTCCTCCCCCGTCTCCCTCCCTAATGAGACCCATGTGGAGGCACGAGCTTGGAGGCATCGCTGCTGAGGGCCAGCTATCACACGCCACTGGGCGAGGGCTCAAACTGGGAGACGTTTGAAGGCCACTGGTGACACCAGGAAGGACTCGGAGGGTTAATCTTTAACGTTTCACTAATAAAAAACTTTCCTTGTTTGCTAAAGTTGGTTAAAAATATCTGAAAACATCCAAAACACAATGAAAAAGGCGGCGCCAGCCACAAGCACTCGTTTAACCATCATTTAACACAAAAATGCACATAAAGATATTTTTCAAACACTTAAAAACTTTAAATATTGTGTGAAATTAGAACATTTTTCCCTTATTTTTTTGGCAAATACCTTTAATGGTTCATTCTTGTCTGCCAAAAAGCTTTGATGTTTTTAATGCTTTCTTAATTTTTATTTGCATGAACACCGTGTTAAAGTTGACGCTTTATTCTGAAACCCTTGACTGATCAAATGAGACGAGACTCAGTTTCTAAATGATGCTCTTTCTGAACCAACTGATGCTTCCTTTTTATACTCAAACGTCTCGTTTTCTGCGTTCCAAGTTGGAAAACAAGACACAGGAAAAAGAACAAAAAAAACTGACTGAAAAATCACAGATGCTGGAATTCCAACAGATGTGGCCGTAAAATCCATTGTGGCTGATGAACACCAACAACTTGATGTAAACTGCAGTAATGTTGTTGTTTTAAGTTCTGTTTGTTTTTCATTCAATGACCATTTTTGTTCAAACATCTGATTTTTGAAGTTAATAATAATAAGTTTATTTCTATAGCGCCTTTAAACAAAGCGCTGCACAACATAAAAAATATTGTTGGTTAAAATCTACTGGAATACCAAATTTTAGAGTTAAAAGTTTCTCATCTCAAACTTTAAAAAAACCAACATGGCTGCCCTTCTCTTGAATATTGGTTATAAATGCTGTTAAATTGTTTTTTATTTACATATATGCCAGTTTGTATCTCATTACATTTCAGTTCTTTGCTCAAAAAGAGGTTTTCTCCTGTTTAATTGAAGCTTGAGGCAGCCATATTAGATTTTGAGGTTGGGGCTCACGCTTACAAAGGGAGGCTAGCTGCTAAAATAAACTGTTTGCATTTTTGTTTGTTTGTAACCTGTTAACTCACTCACACACACTCTACAATCAGAACATGCGGCTACACTGATTCTCTCAGTAGACTGAAACATGAGAATTCCCCGTACCGTTCTCACCTGTTTTACTTTAGCACCACTGAGAGCATCCTGACCAGATGCATCACTTCCTGGTGCAGCAACTGCAGCATCAATGACAGGAAGACCCTGCAGTGAGAATGCCTGAAAAGATCATCAGGCTCTCACCACGCTCTTTAAGAGTCAACTTTTAAGTGAGAGATTCAAGAGAAAGAAAAGAAATAGTGAAAAATCCCTCTCAGCAAGCCTTTAACCTCCTTCGTTCTGGAAGAACATATTATTCTGTTGCATTAAAGCCAACCAGGATTGGCAAAATAGGCTCTAAGCTGCAATTTGCTCTTTAAGTTTTTGCCAATCCTGGTTGGCTTTGACGCAATGAAATAATATGTTTTCAGGCATTCTCACAACGCTGCAGGGTCTTCCTGTTGCTGCAGTTGCTGTACCAGGAAGTGATGCATCTTGTCAGGATGCTTTCAGTGGTGCTTAATTCCTCAGGGGTTAGGGCTGCTAAAACTCCAATGATACTCTCAACACGCATCTGGAAAGCAGTGTTTTTGCTGTTTTTAGACTTGACGATTTGCAACATCCTGCTAAAGAGTCCAAGATCGTTTGAGAGGGTAGGAAGGGTCACCTCGGTCTACTGGAAATGTACAGATCCTGGGATGATAACAGCTTGCACCAAACACCTGATCCGTAAGGGGAAACGATATGCTGCATAGGTGATGTGTTTGTCCTTGGCGCTGGCAGCAGGACAGAGTGATGGAGGACGTAACAGCAGTGCAGACAGTAGGGCGGCAGCTCAAAGCAGGTGAAGATTGCAGCTGCTGCAGGAAGAACATCCTCTGCTGAGTTTTGGTGAGGAGTGATGTGATATTTTAACTTTAACTTGAGGTTTTCTGTGACAGTTGTCCCCAAAAAACAGAATTAGTCCAGAGTTTTGACTGTAGGGTCACACAAGATGATGTGGGCATGAAGAAATGGGCTCTGACCATTCCCCAACATCCACTGGTTTAATCATCTTGGAAGACCAGTGTTATTTCATGAAGACTACTCTGCTTACTGTTTTGCAAAATATCTCATGAACTAAAGAGTAGATTTTATTTAAACTGTCAAAAAGTCTTTACTGGATCAACTTCTACACCAAATTAACAGAGATGCAGATCACCAAAGATAGCTGAGCTTAAAAAGTTGATTGTCACCGATACCGAGCTCATTTTTAGTAGCTGAGAGTCGTTCACCCTGTGCCAACAGATCGTGCCAACAGATTATGAGCTCTGGAGATGATGTGACTTTTTTTCAAAAATTTGACCAAAAAACGTAAAAATATTCTTCGTTTTCATAACTTTTTTCGGCTATTTATGTTTTTAATGAAGCAAAATCTTCACTTTGAGCCTCTGAAAACCTTCCTGAGAGAAATTAAAGAAATATAACAACTAACCGTAAATGTAGAAAATGACGTATTAGCCTTTAACTAAAGCTGCTCTGTGGACCAAACCCTGAGTGGCTGACCCTCCATAGAGTCAACGTGGCTGCGAGTGACTCAGCCGGACGGAGACGCTCCCCCGTCACCTCCTCCAGGAACCTCATTAGGGAGCAGAAAGACTCGTCTGACCATAAAGACACACATCAGCCTCCCACTCAGCGGGACAGGCGCACAAACATCCTTCAGACACACACACACACACACACATCTGCAGGAGCTACAGGAAGCACCGATGACCAGAAAGTGTTGCTACTGGTTTTAAACATAATTAAAAGTCTTTGTGCTGAGATGTCTGGTATTTCATGGAGAAATTGTGCTTTTTAGGATTGTTTCTCATGGTTTTTAGGCTTCTTTAAACTAAATATCAGCTTTTAGTTACTTTTATAACACCCAAGGGGTGTCTTTTGGCCACAAAAGGGGCATAGCAAATAAAAACAAAAGGGCCACATTATAATAATGTTTATTTTAAATTTGCTTTTTGCACAGTGGTAGTGCTCTGACCCTTTAATAGTTGGCAGCATCAAGCAACATTACTTGTTTAGTGTTCTGACTCTTAAATGTCATGTTTACAAAACTCACACATTTATTTTTAATATTATAAAACCATCAACGCACATTTCTGTGTGCAGTTTAAATAAGAAAGGATGCACTGAAGCTTTAATGCTCCATCTTTGAGCCAACATAGTTTTAATTGTTTCCTCTACATCACTCAAAGGAGGGGGAAAGTTGCTAAAATGTTATTTTGTTGTTCCAAATTCACATCTCAAACAGGAAACTCAGCAGGTTAAATAATCTCTCGTTACCTTCTGGGCTGATTCAATTCAAACTAAGAGGAAACGTAAGGCAGATAAATGAAAACAGGTGGTGAAAAGCGAGAGGAATTAAGGTGAAAGAGGCAGAAAAAGCCTGAGCCTACCGTCGTCTCTGGTCCGCTGAAAGCTCAGGCAGCAGGAGAACATGTGAATATGTAGACGTGAGCAAAAAGCTGTATCACCGCCCACCGTCTGCTCTGCAGAGCTCTCACTTCTGCTTTGCTTGTCAAATCCCTGCAGGACGTGTGTGTGTGTGTGTGTGTGTGTGTGTGTGTGTGTGTGTGTGTGTGTGTGTGTGTGTGTGTGTGTGTTGACAAAAAACCATTTCCTGTGCTGCGAAACTGAAACAGAGGAAGGGGAGGAGCTAAACCTGATAAATATGCAAACTGCAATTTGCCGCCACCTTCTGGAGATAAAAATCACCTCCCCATGGAGTGGATGGGTTATAATTTAGTAAAGTTTTGTTTAAGTCTCTACAGGAAGTGATGGTGATCGAGGCAACGGGATGTCCTCTGAAGGAACAGGAAGAGGTGAGTGACTCACCTTGTCCCTCTCTGTGTCCACGTCCATGGAGCGAGGTCTCAGCTTGATGGGCTGATCTTTGAAGATGTTTCCAAACCCAAACCCTTGGATCTGAAAGCCGAGAAGACATTTAATGTTAGAATAATGAGTCTCCAAAGCAAATTAGTTAAATTTGTTGGGATTTTTTTAACCTTCTAAAGATTTAATAGCATAATTGCTTGTTTCGCTCACTAGTAGAGTTGGTGGCAGTGAGAAAGTTATTAAAATGCCTGTTTTCCAAAAGAAGAATAAATGAAAGAATTCCAATTTTACCTAAAATGAAAGTCGTTAATCAAATCTAAATGTGTCCATCATTACCATAAATAAATAGAAAATGTGCCTTTCTCAACATCAGGAAAAACACCAGAACTGCGTTAGGACATTTACATGGAGGGGGCGGAGCTTAAAGCTTATACTGGAACCAGCCACCAGGGGGCCAGTCGTTTTGTTTCAACTTCTAAGTTCTGGAATTAAAGGTGGAGTCCAATTGTTCTGGTTTGTTCGCTGCTGGTTCATATTTGTTTATATTCGGCCTTTGTGTCGACATATAGGAAAATCTCGTTTTGGAGTGCGCGTGCTCGTGGGGTGAATGTGAGCTGGTTGAAGAAGGCAAGATTAAACAAACGCGTCAATGTTAAATATCGGCTTCTCAGCCAGTGAAAAATCATTAGGAAGCCATTATAGACATTTTTTCAAGTGGAAAAGTGAAAATTTCAGGTGATGACTCCTTTAACATTGATCTCAGTGATTGTTGAGTTAGAAACTTGAACAGTTTCATATGTGACACCACTCTGCAGCCCTCTGCTGACCAAACACTGCACTAGATAGTTTTGTGGAGCGGGTAGGTGTGCTAGGGGGCGCTCTTAGACCTGCTTTATGGCTTTTAGCTGTAATGCTAGGGGTTAGCATTTTCAGTTCGCCGATCGTCAATAAAAAGCACAAGAAGAAGAAAAAGAAGTTTTCTTTTTCTGTTGGCATCATGGCGGAGCCTGGAAGTAAAAGTAACAGAGTAATGTCTTTGGAGGTGAAGCAAAGAGCTAAAACCAGAGTGAACATCGGCGCGGCCTACGCTAGTTTGAGGGAGCTAAAGGAGGCTACAAAATCACGGACTGGATTTTACTGGCTTTGTTGCTACTGGACTTGTAAGTAATAATATTTTTTGTCCAACAGTGTGGATCTTTTTACTTTGTGGTTTATTTTAGTATTAGTTGGCTCATGTTAGTGTTAGCTTGTTGTTAGCACTAGCTGCAGCAGGTATTTTTTTACGACAGTTGTAGTTCCACTTTCAACCATAGGGTGGAGGAGCAGGAAACTCCTCGTTATTACTTTAAACCTTACATGTTAAATGCATCTATTAGCTTGAATTGTTGGGAGCTCTGGAAGTCCAGATATCCAACTCGAGTTGATTTATTGCTCACAGTGCTGCACTGAAACCTTCTGGAAATGCTAATAACAGAATCAAATGTCTGCAAAAGGTAATCAGGAATTCTCAACATTTCCAAATCTTGTATTAGAAACACCTCTCCCAAAGAGAACAAGGCAGTGAGAGGGGCGTGCATGAATCAAGATTGCAGAGAAAAAATCTCGACCAAATTCTTAAAAAAAATCCATCCAGTTATTTTGGAGAAAATAATTTAGGGGCTGTCCCAAGAAATGAGCCAAATGTCACAACCAACACCTGATGTGGTTTAGCAGAAACCAGAATCACAAAGGAGAAGTAACATTTCATGAAAATTCAAACTTTAGTTACTAAAACCTTCTTTTTGTGTGATTCCAGTACTCCAGATAACAGTTCAAACCAGTAACAGGCTTTAAAATAGTCATAAAAACAGTTTAAACCAGTAAAACTGATGTTATATTTGATCAATAATTAAAATGACTGCAATTCTTTTGATCAGAATAAAATATTTTATTAGAAATACATTCTGAAAATAGATTAATTCATGATGAAGAAGAATGTGATTTATTACCTTTTTGGGCAGGATTTCTGACCCTGTTTCTGACCGACTGTCTGTTCCGTCACTTTCACTGCCGGGGCTGTCCTTGCCTACACACACACACACACACACACACACACACATTATTTAATTTATTTTCTCAAACTTTGTTGCTTTAACGTTGGTTTGTTTATCTTTGGGAGACTCACTGGCGTTGCTGTTTCGATGCTCCTCCTGCGAGGTGGGCGTGTCCAAAGGCGGCGTTTCTGACTCAGTCAGGACCTCTTTGGTAAAATTGGAGGGAAACATTCCAACTTTCCCGTTGAGAAATCCTTCCCACCAGCCCTCCTCTACCTGGACACACAGAGAGCACACGAGCATAAAAAACACGCAGAGAAAAATAAAGATGAAAAATGACCTGCTTTCCTATTTATTTATTTATTGTTTATTTGTTGAGTTTTTATGCCATAGTCAATAAAAATATAAAAGCTCACATTTGCCAGAGAAAAAAGTTAAATTTTCCATTTTATTTAATTTTTTCTTTAATTGTTCAAATACTTCCAGGAAAATATATTTTACTAAAATTTTATTACTTTATGGATTATTTTATTATTTATTTGATGACTATTTATTTTCTACCGAAGTCCAAAGTTGATTTTATTTTTATGATAGAGAACGGGTCTAAAAACATCATAAAAATTTAAACTTCTTTAACTTTCTCACCTCTGCAATGA
Source organism: Aphyosemion australe (assembly GCA_006937985.1). Classification (NCBI taxonomy): domain Eukaryota; kingdom Metazoa; phylum Chordata; class Actinopteri; order Cyprinodontiformes; family Nothobranchiidae; genus Aphyosemion; species Aphyosemion australe. The sequence goes on from SSNS01000002.1 coordinate 875,896, forward strand.
CCTCAATGACGTCTCCGACTGTCAGCTCCAGCTCGTCTTCATGCTGAGGGACGTAGCTGAACGCAGCCTTACATCTCCGCTTGCGGATTTGCTCTCCTGCATCACACACACACACACACACACACACACACACACACACACACACACACACACACACACACACACACACACAGACACACACACACAAGCAGTGTTTACATGTAAACATAATTTAAGCTTCTGTAACGTGACATTAATCCCCATAATCCAGACTTTAGAGCAAAAGAAACAGGTGTTAAAATTCCCTTATGATTACAGACTGATGTAATGACCTTTGACCTCTGTGTCAGAGAGCAGCCTAAACATAGCTGACTCTAAATCACTCCCTACTGTCCTTGCTGTTGTTTGTTTTAACCTCATTAGATCTTTTTAGATTCACATCAGCAGGAATTTAAACATAAGCCTGCAGTTTCTGTTTTTGCCCACAAGGTGTCACTCTAGTGCATCTTTAGCAGTGACTTTCAATGTGTGTGTGTGTTTGTGTGTGTGTGTGTGTGTGTGTGTGTGTGTGTGTGTGTGTGTGTGTGTGTGTGTGTGTGTGTGTGTGTGTGCAGGCTTTTGATGTTTGTTGTAGTTTATTACCTTTCATCATTTTTCATATTGTTTTAGCTGATTTTTGGTGGGTCGTTGCAGTTTTTCTACACATATGATCCATTTCCTCAGGGTAATTTAGTGTTTTTGTAGCCTTATTTAATTTCTTCATCTTCACTTTACATTTCTTTATATTAGATTTATTATTCCTGTTGTCCTTTTTTCATTCTTATTGCTTTTTGTATTTCTGTTTAAAGTTTTGCTTTCTAAATTATTTTTGTATAGGATTTATTTGTATTTTTTTTTCTGTTAGTTTTCTGCAATAATTTGGTTTTTCTGAGTGCAGTTTGCATCCCTTCTTGCTGGTTCACTTCCTTTCTTCATTTTTCATGGGTCATACGATTTTATATATTACTTAAAGTAACACTAAGTAGTTTTTTAAACTTTAATCTAGAGCTTTAAAGGAGTCATCACCTATAATACCATGGATATCTACGTCCTATTATAGTCATTTAGACCACTAAAATAAATTGTATTGGAAAAATAAATTTAAAATGTGATTTTTTTAATCCTTTATTGTGAAGGGCATATTTTCTCGCGAGATCACACGCGATATTTCGGCTGTCTCGGACGCGCGCGAGACTGAGGGGCGCATTGATTGGTGGAAGGAAGCAGCTTCAGCGTCTGCAGGTTTGTTCGCTGCTGGTTCATATTTGTTTATATTCGGCCTTTGTGCCGACATATAGGAAAATCTCGTTTTGGAGTGCGCGTGCTCGTGGGGTGCATGTGAGCTGGTTGAAGAAGGCAAGATTAAACAAACGCGTCAATGTTAAATATCAGCTTCTCAGCCAGTAAATGATCATTAGGAAGCCATTATAGACATTTTTTCAAGTGGAAAAGGGAAAATTTCAGGTGATGACTCCTTTAACATTTATCTCAATGATTGTTGAGTATGAAACTTGACCAGTTTCATATGTGACACCACTCTGCAGCCCTCTGCTGACCAAAAACTGCACTAGATAGTTTTGTGGAGCGGGTAGGTGTTCTAGGGGGCGCTCTTAGACCTGCTTTATGGCTGTTAGCTGTAATGCTAGTGGTTAGCATTTTCAGTTTGCCGATCGTCAATAAAAAGCACAAGAAGAAGAAAAAGAATTTTCTGTTGGCATCATGGTGGAGTCTGGAAGTAAAAGTAACAGAGTAATGTCTTTGGAGGTGAAGCAAAGAGCTAAAACCAGAGTGAACATCGGCGCGGCCTACGCTAGTTTGGAGCTAAGCTACCTAGCTACAAAATCACAGACTGATGGTGATGGCTTTGTTGCTACTGGACTTGTAAGTAATAATATATTTTGTCCAACTTCGTGGTTTATTTTAGTATTAGTTGGCTCATGTTAGTGTTAGCTTGTTGTTAGCGCTAGCTACAGCAGGCTGCAGCAGGGTTGTTTACGACAGTTGTAGTTCCACTTTCAACCAGTAGGGCGGAGAAGCAGGAAACTGCTCACTGTTACTTTAAATACTATTCACATCTCTCTGTGTGTATTATATATTTATATTATTGATGTTTTTATAGAGTGTGGTTATTTGATCTATTTTTCTGAACATTTATGTGGTTTGGCTTTAATCAAAACTATTTAATTACAGCTCCTCACTGCAGAAGCATTATCAATCAGGTCTATTAGGGAACAGATCTGTATTGGTGATACGTCATCCTCTCAGCTGAGTATCCAGTCATTGTGCTGAACAACTGACCCAAATCCTTCTTCACAATAATAGGATCAAAGCAAGCCCAAGGACTTAAAGGGTACGGAGATCAGTACCTTTCTTGCTGGGTCGGGCGCTCTGGTCCAACACAGGACTGGCCCTGCCGTTGGAAAGTTCAGACCTGAGCACGCTCGCCTGTCCTCCATCTCTCTTCCCTTCTTTCTTTATCTCCTGTGAGGAGAAACAGAAGAAAAGTTGACTAGGTGAAAGGTTGTAGGAGAAGAAAGTGGTAATGAGTCAAATAAACATTAACATTTTTGTGTTTATTAGTGTTAGAAGCCGTAAAACTGCAGCTAAACTCCAGACCACTAAAATCTGAAACACAAAACGACCAGCGTTAATGTCTTCCTTCTCCAGCTGCAGCTCTTCTCCGTCCATGTGACTCTCATTCACATAAAGAATCACAAGGCAGCATGAGAAACTGATCAAGAAGCTCAGAGAAAAGCACAAATTCAGTGTGACAGAGCGCTTTGAAGTGTGTCTCCATGTTAAAGTTATAAATACGCCATCTAAAGCTTCCTCTGTTCAGAGATTACGTCTGTCAGGACAAATCTGAAAAACAAAATGTGGTCTTGTCACCTTAAATTTAGTTTATAAACTTTCACGACAGCTCAAAGGTGAATTTTAACAAGAAGAAAATCATTAAACTTTTTTAAGCTTCAGATGTTTTGAGGATATTTGAGACTTTAATTATGAATGAGTGAAGGAAGTGCTTTTGTGCAGAGATCATTTCAAAATAAAAGAACACCTAGAACCCACAGATGCATTAATAAAATAAACAGAAAAAATCCCGTCAGATTCAGGACAGCAGGGCTCGTTTCCTCTAGCAATACGTAAAAAAGATGGTTGACTTTTTAACTTCAAATAGTACTTGAATTTTCTCTGGAGTCAGTGGTTTCATTTCCAGAAACAGTTCCTGACTTTTTTCTGTAAATAGTGACTTGTTCCTGGGTTACGGTGTCTCAGGGGTTAGGAGTTCACCCTGTAATCAGTGGGTTGCCAGTTAGGACCCATCCTTTGTGTTTTTAGATAATTAGTGTCATTATAGAGTGCTGACCTGTGTCACATTCAGCTATGATCATACCATTAAAACGATTTGTTTAATAATGTCGGAGTTGTTTGTCCGCATATCAGATTAGTCACAAACACACGATTAAAACATGAGCTGTTATCCAGCTAGAATGGGATCTGACCTTCAGTCGCTCTCGCACATAGCCCAAAAAACTAGAACGTGTGAGGCCACGCCCTGTCCACTGAGTGGGAGGAGCCTAGGCTATAGTAGGAGACAAACACAGATGTTAGGCATCTTCACTATGGTGGCACTTTGAAGGGTCCAGGCCTGAGTCTCTGATCTTCTCTCTGCTTTTTGATTTATAAAATCAAGTTAACTGAATCATAGTCATTGGAGTTTTTCTGTGACAAAGTTAAAATCCCCTGGGATTAAAAGAACCGAGGATGAGGGATCCGCTTGCTGAGGAGTGGAACAGTGTCCACATCACCTGCTGGTGGTGGTCGGAGGGACCAGTGGCGCTAGTTCTCAGCAGCCTCACCTCTGTCAGTGAGCCCCTGTGGCTACAATGTAGCTCATCACCTCTAGTGTGTGAATAAATCTATAAAGAGCTTTGAGTAATTATTTGAATATTACTTTCTTTAAATTGTATTTTGGTATTCCAAAAACAGCCGTAAAACAACTGCAGCTTCTTCAGAATGCTGCTGCTAGGGTCCTAACAAGAACTAAGAGAACTGAGCACATCACCCCCGTTCTAAAAACTCTGCACTGGTTACCAGTAAACTACAGAATCAATTTTAAAGTGCTTCTACTAGTCTATAAATCACTCAATGGTTTGGGGCCTAAGTACATGTTGGATCTCCTTCCTGTATATACACCTAGCAGAGCTCTCAGATCCCTAGACAGCAGTCAGCTGGTAGAACCTCGGGTCAGAACCAGACAGGGTGAAGCTGCTTTTAGTCATTATGCTGCTCATAGATGGAATCAGCTTCCTCATGACCTCAAACAGGCCCCAACTCTAGAAACTTTTAAATTAAAATGAAAAGCCTTCATGTATTCATTAGCCTTTGATTGAATGTTTCCTATGTTGCTCCTTCTGCACTGTCTCCTGCTAAACGTTTGACTATGCCTTTTATCTAACTGTTTGAATAATTTCCTTGTGTATTTTGATTAATGTTTTTGTTGCTCCTGCTCTGTAAAGCACATTGAATTGCCTCCGTGTTTGAAATGTGCTATACAAATAAAGCTGCCTATTCAAACATTTTCTCAGCTCTCAGCTGAGATTTAGCTCGATTTACCGGTTGATTGACGTTCCTACCATCACCTACGGTCATGAGCTTTGGGTAGAGACTGAATGAACGAGATTGCGGATACAAGCAGGCGAATTTCTCCCAGCAGGGTGTCTGGGCTCTCCCTTAGAGATAGGGTGAGAAGCTCATCATCCAGGAGGGGCTCAGAGTAGACCTGCTGCTCCTCCACATTGAGAGGAGCCAGTTGAGGTGGCTCAGGCATCTGGTTAGGATGCCTCCTGGTGAGGTTTTCTGGGCACGTCCAACTGGGAGGAGACCCAAATGAAGACCCAGGACACGCTGGTGGGACTATGTTTCTCTGCTGGCCAGGGAACGCCTTGGGATTCCCCTGAAGGAGCTGGTCCAAGAGGATGGGGAGAGGGAAGTCTGGGCCTCTCTGCTTAGGCTGCTGCCCCCGTGACCCGACTCTGGATAAGCGGAAGAAAATGGATGGATGGAATTTTTCTCAACTTTTCATCTTCACTCTTAAACCATCCTCCTTGTTTATTTTTTCCTTTTGACCTGGTCAGCCACACAGATAAAGCTAATGCTAATGTGGGCAACACGTGTTTGCCAGTTCTCCATCCCATAACATCTCACATTAAGTCTCCTGTAATACCTGACTTCTCAAATTAATCAAGTCACACACACACACACACACACACACATTCAGTATTGCTGAAATCCTAGCTAGCTCTTAGGTCCTGCCCCGTCTCCAAACTATCTACAGCAGGTTAGATACTGACTATTTACAACTTTTACTGATAAACTCTCTTGGAGTTGTCTGAAAAATCCCTTCAGCAACAAGGCAGAAGGTGACACGCCAAACGGGAAGACACCAACAGGGTTCCAGGAAAACCAGACACGGTTCACATCTTCCCACCACATTCATCATGACACTGTTTTATAAGCTCTGGCCTGTGGCGAACGCAGCTCAGCGAAGCAGACGGCCCCGGATACACTGACTCACCCCTCACACACACTCGGGCTGTGAATCGCCTGGTGTGGCGTTAAGGCCTTAATGAGGCTCTAAGATCTAAAAATATTTACATAAAATGTTTCCTCAACGACACCTGAGGAACGCATCAGTCTAGGAAACATTATTGAAGCAAAGCTTGGGTGTGAGCACAGTGAGGCCAGTAGGATTTAGTTTTAAATATAACATAGCTTCATCTTTGTCAAACTTCAAACCACACGTTCTACAGTCTGCAGAGGAGATTCAGGCTCCCCACGGTTTTGAAGCCAATTAAAACCTTGCACGTGGTTTCTGTGCTCCTCTTCTAACAGGAAGTGTCAGATTAGGCAGTAGAGAATTCAGAAGAGACTGTCCTCCAACAGGAAATACATATCTAAAAAAAGAAAAACCACACTGACAAATCCAATGTAACCTGTAATTAGTAAAAGGCTAAAAGAGGAATTTTCTTCATGTTTTATGTGTTTTTCAAAATAAAAGCTGCAAAGGCTAACCTACTCCAAACACACTGTGTTTTATTGTGATAAATTTTAATATTTTTCCAGGAATAAATCATGAAATGAATCATTTAAAATCAAATTATTTAGGGTTAATACAAACTGCTTGCTGTGGGTTTAAAAGAAAAGAAAAGCTCTCATTCACTTGTTTTTTTTCAGTATGTTTCCTGTGGTTTATAATATAAATTAATGCCTTGCGAATCTTCTCTGTATAAAATAAACTCTGGTGCTCCTGCTTCAGGAAGCAGAAGTTAGCTGGAGGAGTGAGGGGCAGAAAACAGCAGGATTATTTATGATATTTGGACATCTGAGCTCTGATTGGCTGACAGCAACACAACTCTTCCGCTGCCTCCGTTCGCTCTGCACCGTTGATGTTTTACCTCCACAAAAAACACAAGCCTGAAGGAGTTCTGTTGTGTTGTGGAGATCAGTGCTGCTAATGGTTAGCTTCTACTAGCTGAGACGCGTTCTGCTCTCTCCTGGCTGCAAAAGTCAACAACTATGTTCAACATGCATGTGAAAATTAGCTGGTTTGATCATAAGTATTGAATTTTTCTCAGTGAACCTACTCTTTAACCAATTGTTTGACAGAATCTGACAATATTAGACCACTTTCTAACTATGTGCAGTGGCGCCCCCAGAAAAGTTTCATAGGGGTGGCCATGGGGCCTGAGAAAATTTTGGGGTGGCACCACCAAATTGATCCTCATGGTAACTCTGGGAAACTTTAGCCTGTGGTGATGTAATAAATGCTCCTTTATTCATTTAAAAAAAAAACATCACATTTGAGAAACACAAAATTTTTAAATTAAATTTTTAAAATTCTGATTATTTATTTATTAAAAGTATAATTTTATAGGGTTTTACGTGTCTTCATTAAACAAGATAAATTTATGGTTTGTGTGAACATTAATATGACTTATTAAAGAACACTGGTCTTCCCTGGAGTGGCCAGTGGGGTGGCCAGCAATTTTCTAGGAGTGGCCATGGTCACCCCTGGCCACCCCTTGGGGACGCCACTGACTATGTGCTCAAATTTTTTATTTTTCAAACATCTATGAACACAAAAAGGAGCTAACATGTGAAAACAAAGTTATCTATAATATCTGTAAGGTGTTAGAGGAAGAACAAGAGGTAAAGGAAACGGTTATTTACAACATGATATTAAGTAATCTCTGGTGAAAGAGGACTGGCCACAACGACAACTTTACATCACTCAGCTTTTAGCTAAGTAAGCTAAGGTAGCTAAAGCTGCAGCTGCAGTTTGGATTCTGCAGCCAGAAACCAAATTTATATTCTGCCGCTGCTGCAAAAACAGAAACATTCATTCAGAAACTTCAGCGTACACACGCAGACACAAACCCACACACGGACTGCTGAGAATAACCCACCTTTAGCCCGAAGACACAGCACGCTCACGCTAGCACTTATAGTAGCTACATTTATCGAGAAGCTGTGTTTACACAACACAGCTCCTTCAAAACCAATTAAATATAAATATGAGTATAAAATTAATAATTAATACTGTAAGTAGGAAAGGGGAGAACACAAAAGCTGCACTGCTCCTGCATGTTGTTGTTTTTTTGTAACTTGGACTACACATAACTGTGATTCCTACAGGAATATGGAGGTAAAGCTAAAGGAAACCGAGCTGAAAGGAGAAGAGGAAGAGAATGTGATTCACCATATCTGAACAGGAAACACCTGGATTATGTACGCTGTGTGTGTGTGTTTGGATCTCTGAAAAGCCAAATAGCAACTATGTGGTTTACACGTGGATGCTTTAAATGCTAAACATTAATTTGCATGTCTCTTGCAGTGACCTTTGACCTTTACTCTAAATTCAAAACAGGACACTGGAGCTGTAAACTGTGCAGGACCTCTAAACAATCTGACAGAGAGAAAAGCAGTGAGGAAATACAGATTGTGCAAAACGTTGTGAAATGCATCTGGTTCTGACAGCTATAGAATGATTACTTCCCTTCTTTATATGGATCCCATCCTGGCCACTCTATCATTTATTCACATTTAGAGACGTATCACGCTTTTTTAAAAAGTAACATTGCCATTGATTAGTCATCAAATAAAACAAATTACAAACTACTGCACATTTATTTAAGGAAAAATCACATTTTTTTTATTCAAACCATCAGCTGTATCTGATTTTAATAAAGACTCCACAATGACGCACAATGGTGAAATTGGAGCCATATATTTCCTGGTGACTCACAATTCTATGAAACTAGTATCTCTGACTTGCAGTAGGACATTCTTGACCTCAATTGTTCAGTTAAATCAATCCCATCTAACATGATAATTAAAAAGAACAAGATCTTAACTAATATTAAAGTGACAATGTGTAGTTTTTACCATTAATCTCTGCAAATATCCATCAAAATGTTGTTGAAAATTAATAAAATGATGTCCAGTCGTTGAAAAATATTGCCGACTTCGCAACATATAACCATAAAAATCGGGTTTAAAATACATAGGGCGCGGGTCTATTAGACGCATGTTTCCTTCTACGTGAGCTCGGAGTTCTGCGCCTGCTGATGACATCACACTAGATGATTGGCTGGACGTACGACTTACAGAAGTTACGTTATCACGTTTGAAAACATTTAGGTGGTAAGAAACATAAATTTAATAACAAAACTGCTAAACTCTTTCCAAAACCTATGTGAAAGAACAGAATTGAAAAAGAGATGCAATATATTTTGGCTGAGTGGTATTGCCGTAGTGTGATGTCATCTGCAGGCGCAGGACCCCGAGCAGATCCGGAACCTACACCGCCAGAAAACTAGCATCAGCATTGCATTCTTTCGATGGAATTAACTGAAGGACTATCAAAGTCTGAGGAGTCACGCTGAGGTATCACGCTTTCTGCTCGACAGGTAACATTTACCGTAGCGCTGGGTGATAAATCGAAAATGTATCGTTATCGAAATTTTCTGACTCTAACCGATATCATTTTCCCGTGTCAATAAATTTGATAACAAAAAATAATGAAAAGATGTGTGTAGGTTGGCGACGTTCATGTCCCTTAAAGAAGCTGTACCTGGAGTCACATGACAACGTGACTCAACGTAATACACGTGACAGCCCCATCTAGTGGACAACTTTTGTTTTTGCACATTCATGTAGTTATCGTCCATTTATCGTTATCGAGGTGAACTCCTCAATATACCGTGATATTGATTTAAGGCCATATCGCCCAACCCTAATTTACCGTAATGTTTTTTTTTAAACTAGCGACAGTCACGGCAATATGGTGTAAAACTACCCTGAAATGTATGTACTGCCCCCTATCGCCAGGAAACTACACACTGTCTCTTTAAACAGTAAAAATGAAATTAAACTACACAGCAATGCAGAGTTGGACCACAAGTGTGTAAATTTAAAAAATGTTTTATTCAAATATGAGCTGAAACTACAAATAAAAATGATATATTGTTTGTTAAAAAAAGATTAGGAGTTGATCAACTAATTAGTCAATCATACTTTAATTAGAAATTCAGTTAATTCCAAATGATGCGTACATTCAGGTGCTCCACAAACTCAATAATGCATTTATTATGTGAAGAAATTTTAAAATATGATAAAAAATGTGAATTAATTATTAATTAAAATAAAAAATAAAATAAAATGTATTCTATGCAAAAATAAATCAATTTGTTATTGAATGACTAAACTTAAAACAGACTATATAAAAATAAAAAAAACAGGTAGTAAAGGAATAGTGGCAAAACAATAATAATAATAATGATGATAAAGATGTTAAATACACTCAAAAACTATTTATTCGTCAATTGACACCATGGATGTAATGGTAACCATTTTACTGTATGCTCAATTTCAAAATAAAAGCATACAACAAGCTTAATTTTCAACATCTTTCTAGAATAAAAGCTGTAAAAAAAGCCTTTTCTTTACTTCTACAACAATTAAAGTGAAAAAAACTAATCTGACAGATTTCTGCTTATCTAATGAACACAACTCACATACCAGATTGACCCTGCTGCTGTGACATTAATGAGAAATTCACCCAATCTAAGTGACGCATTTAAAAAAAAAACGCGTTATCAGACACAAACTGAACAAACAGCTTACTTCACATGGACTGAATTGCGATGATAATTAGAAAACAGTTTAAGGAGTTTAAAGCTGCTGAGTAGAATTGAATGTAGGAGGCAGAAGAAGATAGTAGATGGAACTGAGCACTTCCTCTGCAACTAATGTGGTTTTAGATACGGGGCGGAACTTGTTAGTTAAGTTTCTGATAAATGCTGATAAGACTTGACAGAAAACCATAATAAAATGTCACATCGTCTCAAATTGTTGTTTGAAGATAGCGGTTTGCACAAACGTGAGCCTGTTTCTGTGCTAAATGCCTTCACCGCATTAAAAACAGGCCCATGATTTTATTCTTGGGAAACAAGCACATATCTCTGGTAATTACAACAATAATCAGGTGTTAGTCCATGTAGCTTGGTCATCTTCTGGTACACACACACACACACACACACACACGCACACACACACACACACACACACACACACACACACTCATCAGCACATGAGGCTTAATGTCACTAATTCCCATAACTGCAGTCTTATGACAGACCCGTCTGGCATTGCGGCATTACTCACGGCTTCCCTCTGCCTTTCTCTTTCAAACACACACACACACACACACACTCAGGCTTCCTATTGTCTGGGTCGTCTGCTATGACATTCGGTCAGCAAAAATGGAGTCCAACTGTTCAGCAAACTATCTGCCAAAAGGCGGACCTCTTATCACCCTCCTTGACTTGTGGTGTTCTTTAACTTCTCCTTCTGAGACAGAAAATACTTCCTTTTTTAAAAAAATAAACAACAAAACAACAGTAAACCTATTTTTGTACTTTCTGATCAGCTCTTGAGTTTTGAGTATCTGCGTCCTTAAGATGTTTGTCCCAAGAGGGCCAGGAATGTGGCCCAAACCAACCCAAAAGTTCACCTCCCTGCACCAACAAACACAACATCTAGCAGCTAACCAAAAATTTAAATTTTACAAACTGCTGGCGACCCTCTAATGAACTAGAAACATTCATGCAAATGCTAAGACCTGTTTTATGAAGCTTTTGTTTCTTCAAGGGGAGCTGCAAAAATACGATAAAGTGCTTCTATGCGTCGCCATGCTTCAGAGCTCCAAATATGCAAAGTCCCCAACCTCTGCAGCCAGTTTTCATCTCTGCTTGAGGCGTACAGCTGAGGCCTACAATAATCTCCTAAAACACATAAATCTACAACTGAACTTTTGCTTTTGGAGTGGACGGTTACTGCGGTGGACTGAAAAAGAACATAACTCTAGTTCTGCTGCATTAAATGTTATCTTCTTTTTCTTAAATGGATTTAAAGGATTGTTTCAGTTAATTTTCTGTTCAATAAATCCTAATTTCAAAAACAAAAATATGTTGCAGCTCCCATAAAAACAGCACAAAGTACAGTTAAATCAAATCCAGTGAGTTACTTTGTCAGGAAGAATGGTTTGAGGTAAAACCTACGATTGCTGTTTTTAGAATAATTTACCATCAAAAACATATTCAGTAATCAGACTATTTAAAGTAAGAGAGTACTTGAGGCTTTGTAACCTTTAGATAAACCTTTGTTTTTATCTAAATAAAGGAAACAAGTGGTCCTGATTTTAGCCTGAAATGGGCCTTAGAATTAGTTGCTGTTTTTTTTTTTTTTTTTATCAAACTTACTTTTTCTTCCCATTTTTCTTAATTATGAGAGAACAAATACTTGGTAGAACATCTAAAATATTAAGCGATTCGGTTGAATAAGTATCCTACTACAGTATATGTATTAGGGATGTGTATTGGTAAAATTCTGGCGATACGATACGTATCACAATACAGGGCAGACGATACGATATATCACGATGTATTGCAATACATTCAGCCAGATGAAATTTAGCTATTTTTTTAGACTGAATTTATTGTAGGAAAATTCAATAAACAGTCCAAACTGATACGTAAAATGTTTAACATGAGGTATCTGATCCATAATAGAGGGATTTACATTTCAATGGTGGAAACAATGGATACATGTTTGCATGTAAAATCTCCCAAAAATTCGATACACGACTTTTGAATATCGATATATCGCAGGAAAAAATACCACGATATATTGCCATATCGATATTTTCTTACATCCCTAATAAGTATCAAACCAACAATTATACTAAACTTTAGAGAAAACGTCCTTTTAAAATCCTTCACAATAAGAGTCCCAAACCTAACTTAAAAAACTCAAAGCTCTAATAATGTACAATCTTCTCTCCCACTCACACATAAACACAAGTCTTAATGCTGCATTATGTGCATTATGTTTTAATCCTGCAGATTATTATCAGCTCTTCTTCGGTACGTTCATTCTGTGTATGTCTAATTTAATCCTTTAACATTTCGTTCTTTATAAAACACAGATAGGGGACGACATCGCCCCCTGCTGCCCGCGCTTTCTTCCTCGATGACGCAGTCCCATGCGTGGTCCAACGTGTACACCCCGTCGTCCCTGTTCCCACTCAGCATAAAAAGGTAAAAAGATCTCCTATCTGTGTTTTTTAAAGACGAAAAGTTAAAGGATTATATTTTCAGCTCTGTTTAATAATTTCAGCTTCAAAGGTCCTTCTTGCACATTTTCAACACATTTCATCTAAAACGCTGTGATAATATTAACCAGGGTTCATTTCTACGTTTTAATCACGATACAAAATTTTCACCTGGTTTTATCACTTATATTTCTGAATCTGTGCACTGGTACAGCTGCAGAGCTTTGTCTGCTTTTTACCTTAAACATCCTCAGATTGAACTTTGACTATACCACATTACAATTCTAACTAAAAGATATTTTCCCCTCCTGTTCTCTGTATGTGCACGACGTCCTCTTGCACCCTCACCACGCTCTATACATCAGCAGCATGTTTCCATGGTGATCTTACCAAGTATGCTCATCGTGGCATCACTCCCCGGGCTCTGGCATGACTCGACTGTCTCGTATTACACACTAGATAATCGTGCCATGCTTGTGCGATCCAACCACGTCATGCTAGAGTGGCATGAGGCCAGTGTGACCAGTCCTGCTTGAAATACCAACCAACCAAGCCAGGCTGAGGCTCGCGGGGGCCATGCCACATGGATGCACTCCACCCTGTGGTACGCTGTCACCCCAATGACAAACCAACATGCTACGTACGTTATCTGCATGCTCAAAACAACCCCCACTGAAAGGAGAACAGACTACATTCTAAGCAGGAATGAACAAAACAACCATAATTAAGCTACAAGGAAGTTTGTGGAAACTTGCTGGGAAATTTCTACCTCCATTCATAATGTTTCCTTTTACTTCACATTTTAGTTACATCTAACCTTCTTAGTAGTTTCAATATTTAAAAAAAAAAAAATTCCCCTCAGAGTTGAAATTCCAACTTAGAAGGTTGGAGATTCATGACCAGCCCCACTCTTTAAATCCAATATGGCTACCCCAGGCAGGAAAATGCACGGTAGCTGCAATAATAATGGTTTTATTTTGACTTCTAATTTGTTTGACTGCCAATGAGGCAGTATTATCCCAGAAGGAAGTCTTAAGCTAAGCTATAAATGGTAAAAGCCATAAGCTAACTAGCTTAGACTAGCTAATTAGCTAGAAGCTAAGCTAGAAGCTAACTAGCGCGGTGGCCTCATGATAACCCAACGTTTAGAAATGCACTTCTTCCATCTGACATTTATTTAACTTCCTTATATTTTCTCAACCAAAGAACAGCTAAGTGTTTCTCACAAATCGAATGGCTATATTCTTGCACCACGCTCTTTTTATTTGGATTTTGAACCAATTTTACAATTTCAGAGTTATTTCAAAATGACAGATTAGTTGAGAAAACTGTGTCAAAGTAAGTAACCAATGCAAAAGTAATGCAACATAAAAAAAGAAGAAAAGATTCTCTAAAGGGCAAAAAAAACTTCTCAAATTGGAGTAAATGCTAGCTTGGTTAGTGGTTTTTCCCACTTCCTGTTTCTCCAAACTGCGAGCTTGCTGAGGTCAGGAAGATTGCTCACAATTTTGACATAATCTCACTCAAAGTTTAATAAAAAAAATACAGTAAAAACATTTGGAAAAACGACAAAAATTTCACTTTGAAGGCAAAATAAAAAAACGAGCAACAAACGCAGCTGCTTTCATAAAGGGATTGAGGGTTTTATGAGAAAATTATATGTTGTTCACATTTTCTCTCCAAAATACAAGAACTTTAGAAAACATTTGCTTCCCTTTAGAGTAATTTTCACTCATTTATTTGGAGATAAAACTGCATGTGTGTTCTACAGAAGATTAAGTGCTTTCAGCATAAATGTAAAATGTTTATGTCTAGAATTCTGCTTCCCTTATTTCTTATCTTAGCACAGTGTGAACGGATAGTGGGTTCTCTGTGAGGTGTTTTAAGTGTCTCGAAAAGTGCTATATACGTAATCTATTATTATTATCAGATCATTATTATCTTTATTTCTCAGTATGGCTTTATTTTACTTCAGCTTATAAAAGAAAAACTAAAACACAGAGATATGTGAAGTGTGATTGTGCTGCACTAAAAACAGCAATGGAAACTCACCAATACCAAAGCCACAGCTATATATGTTAATTTGGTGGCTGTGAAGGGTCTTGTTTGGTTTGGCGCTTAAAGAGAGAAAAGATTTAGTGATTACTCACCCTTACGAAGTTATCAGGGAAAAGACCTCTGCGTCCGCCCAGCTCACCCTCCCACCAGCCGCCATCATCCCGCCGTATGTTCCTGATGATGTCGCCCACCGCCAGGGTCAACTCATCGTCCTGCTGAGCCTCATAGTCAAACTCCACCACGGCCTCCACTGTGGAGCAAAGAGATAGTTAACATTAGCTTCATTACTGCTGCAGAAAACCTACATCTGGTCCTGGAGATTCTGGGAACATGAAAACCAGCATCGTTAGGAGGGGAGGGATAAGGATATCTTGCATAAATCACCTCTGGACAAAATGTAGCTGATGATTAAGATATTGCAAAGATGTGTGAAGGTAGCCCTGGATACGAGTTTAATGTTTGAGTTAAAAGACAGGTCTGGGTCAAAAATGACTTCTAACAGTGGCATTAAATGCTGAAGTAAAGTAGTGTCAAATGTAGTTATGTGATTGGGAAAAAGCTATATGTCAATGAAACTGTGAAAAGTCATCATTGTAGGTCCTACTAATGTCGCCAGAAGGAAGAATTTTAAGAAAGAATCAGAGCCAGGACCAGAACCCTGTGGAACACCACAACTACCTTTAATTTACAGTATATTTTGCTCCCAATGAGATGTTCCATTCTTTTTGACAAAATGCTGTAGGTGATGAGTGTTATGGTCGCCACACAGACCTCTCCCACCAGATCCTGTCTTGAAGCCTCCGGCCTCCTGGTTGGTCCAGAGCGGCAGTCCTTCCCTGCTCTAGGCCGCTGATAATGAGCGCAGCTGGCTGAAATTTTGTTTAATTGGATGCTGGGAAGACAAAAGGCTGCGATCCCAACCAGTCAGGGAGGGCAAACTAAGGCGGCAACACTTTGTTTGTGCTCCACGGTCGTTAAAGACTCTCTGTCGGTACTTTGTAAAAGATTTGGAGAAAGGAATTAGGAACTTTTTAGAGTAATGTTAATTGGGTTAACTTAGAATGATCATTGGATGATCTTTGGATGTTTTGGCGTTGCCTTTAGTATTTGTCACAGGCCCACAAGGTTTGGGAGTTTTTCATTAGTCGCTGTGAGGCTCTGGTTTTTAGGTTTAGTTTGCTTCGTTAGCGTTAGTCCCTCCTTGGAGGCGTAATTACATTAAATAAATACCTTGGTTAACTTTGTCTTATATAGACCTTCTTTTGTTTTCCCTATAGAAGAGTTTTGCCTTAGTTACTTACAGCCCGTTTCTGATCAGCTTAAAACCCAACAGAGTGAGTTAGAAATTAAATCTGTTTATTAATTACATTTTTCGTTAGAATAATAGGCGTTTCATTTTGTTAAATGTCTGCCCTGTGTTCTCCTTTTGTGTCCTTTCATTTCAAATAAAATATTTGCTGATTGTCGTCCTGTCAAGTTTTATGTTACTCCCTCCTTTCCACACACGAACCTTCAGTGCTGGGGTTGTAACATACGTGGGGGCTTGTCCGGGATTTTTGCTAAATTAGGCCGTGGAGAAAAGCAAAATCCCTTGTAGGAGATTTTTATTATTGTTTTATTTGTGTTACAGTTCACAACACAACAAAACCACTGAACAGTATGTTAGAACAGTGTTCCGTAGTCTTTAAAAGTTCATCAGTAATTGGTAAACATGTCTAAAACAAGCTCTGTTTCTTTTTCTCAGCTTTGTTCGTACTATTACACTTCCACAAGCTGTACCATTATTTAGCCTATCAACCACAGTCACAAACACAATGCCATGAATAAGATACTTACATTAATATTAGATAATAAACACGTCTGACATAAGTTTTTACAAGATTAGCAAATTAAGCTAATCGAAAAGAGTCAAATAAATCATGAAATCTAGCTAATTCACCACCTAGAGTTCTATGTGCTATAGCTCAGGTCTGTTCCTTTTTCTCTTGGTTTGCATTTTGTTTTCATAATTTATGGAAATCCTGCGCCTGCAGTATATTCAGTATGTTTTTGTCACTTTTTAGTAATCTAACTACGGCACGCACAAACAGACTACTAAGGTCACCTTGCATGGATCTCCAGATGGAGATACTTCATGCAAAAAGCTGAATCGCTCTTTTCAAGGCAGCCTGAGTGAGATTCAAACACATCTTTAAAATTAATTACGTTCATCTCAAAATCTCAAGGGAGAGTGCAATTGATGTTCCATTTCAAAACGATTAGGGCTACTTCTTTTGTCTTCTTAAGATTCCAGGAGAGGTACAGAGTTAATGTGATTCACTAAATCACCATGATGACATCATCCATCTCTTGCTAGACTCTGTGCTTCAGCCTGCTACGAAGAAAACGGAAGGCATTTTGGATGTGACATTAAGGAAGAACAAAGACAAACACTGATGATGTTTTTCTAAGAAAATATGCTCTTCTTCCTCTCTTGACTCAATCGATTTACTGGCAAACCATTTCAAACGGCTCCTAATGAGGATTTCCCAGACATCTCATTGTGACAAACCTTTGATGTTGAAAGTAAAGCATGTAAAGCCTGCATGCAGTCATTTATAATTGGACAAATTGAAGAAGCTGAAATCAGCTACGAGGATTCTTCTTTAGACCCAATTTTTCACAAACATGATGATTTGATTTAACTCAACTCATTTCTTCTTAATATCTTCATGATCAACCTCAAGAAGCTCATAGAGATGGGTTTTTATCTTGAAGTTGCTAAATATAAGAAATATTGAGGAGTCGCTAAAATGACATCTAAATAAATAAAAGTAGCTAAAATGTGCATCAAATAAAACATGATGAAAGAGATTGTGGAACCTTCTGTAGGGAACATCCTGTCAGAAAGACCGTCCCTGCCTGACCATTTGAGCTGTTACACACTCTAAGCCTGACCACGTCCTGCCTGATGACAGTATGCATTCATAAAAGACAGTAAACTATGCTAAAGTTGAGTTTACTTGAGGACTATCTCTAAGTTGGTGATCTAAACCAGTTTTGTTATTTGTTATGATACGTTAGCATTATTAGTGCAATGCTGTACAAAGTAGCCAAGCTGGTAAAGTCCCATTAGTCATCGTCACACGCTGGTGAAATTACATCTCTGCATTTAACCCATTCATTGCGCTCAGGAACTATTTGGTGGTTGATTCATTGAACATATGTAATTTCCTAAAGAAATTATGGTTATTGTTGTCTTGTTAAAGGAGTGGTTTACTCATTTAATCAATACATTTGCAGTGGTCTGTAGCAGGAATGTGTCAGGATCTGCTCCTTCTCCCTCAGATGTGTTTTCCTGTCTCCCCTCGTTAAGTGTTTATTGGACTCACCTGCCCCTTGTTATCCTACCCACCTGATTCCTGATTACCCTCATGTATTTAAACCCTCTGTTTGTCCTGGTCTGTGTCAGATCCTCGTCTTGTCTACCTGTTGTATCACCACCTACCATTATTCATATTAAACAGTTCTTTTGCCTGCCAGTCTGCCTCCTGTTCACCTGCATTTTGGGTCCTACAACAACCACCACATGACAGAATGAATGCCTTGTAAGTCGTTCTCGGGGGGGGGGGGGACATATACCGGTGCACCATTTCTCAGACCTAAAAGTTGCCCACTTCACACCTGAGCTTCAGATGGCAGATTTTAGAGTCTTGTTTCTTGATATTTGGACATCTCGCCCCAGATTGGATAACAGCAATGCAACTCTACCACTGACTTGCAACATTGATGTTTTATCTCCACAAATAACACAACTGGAGGAGCTTCTGCCATGTGGTGGAGGTGCTAATGCTAACGGTTAGCTTAAACTAGTCGAGACGTTCGCTGCTGATTCCTGGACGTTAAAACAACAACAGCCTTTCGAGTGAGTCAAGATGGGTGAGTCCATGAATGCTATTTCACAGTGTGATGTAGATCTGTCAGGCTTTTCTAATACTAGCGTTTCACCGTCTATTTTCTATCAGAAGCTAATGCAGGAGATAGGTGTAGGAGACTTTTTTCATGTTCAGCCTCAAAACTCAGAGTGACTGATTTTAATCAGAAAAAACATTAAAATAAAAGGTTTTTCAGTCAAACACACCTTTAAGTAAAAAAAAAAGAATAATTAATTAAAAATGAACAAAGAACATTTAATTATTTTGTCAAAATGTGACAATTAAAGTCAATAACTATAGCAACAACATTTAAAATAATTCTTTAGACTCATTGATAATGCATTATAACACAGAACAGGAACAACTTTGAATCAAAAAAACCAAACCAGCACTCCCCCTAGTGGCTGGCTGCAGTATAGGTTTTAAGCCCAGCCCCCTCTAATTCAATAAATGAGACACTTTAAAAAAATATATGCTTAATTTAACTCTTTCCATGTGTTATGTACTTTTAATTCACATTATTTCCTTACTGCTTTATGTTCATATATACAAATATTTAATACGTTTAGTTGTAATTAGTTCTGTGATGTTTGTTTGGGGATGAGCAGGTGAGTTAATACATACATGTACATGTTAATGCTCTGATTCTGGATCTAAAAACACAACATGACAGTGTCTATAAACTGGATTAAATTGCTCCAGTTTAGTAAAACCAGCTATGTTAAACTTTGATTGTGACAGGTGTCACATGGAGTAGTTGTAGCCCAAATGCCGGGTATCTTTGGAGGATCTGTGACTGAGGCATAGCAACACACATCACCATCAGTCGAGGTCAAAAGTGAGCCATAATAAAACTCTAGGTGTGGATGATACGTGGACTAAATACTCTTTCTGGCTGATGTTGCTTCTTATCTAAACATCACACACTCTTCACGAGTGCTTGTGCAGCTGCTTGTGCCGCAAAAAATGTGGGGAATGTGTATTAGCGAATGTGTAAACCATCTGCATGCCCACAGATGACGGCCACCGAGGTCTGATCCTTGTCTAAACTACAGCTGGGGGGGGGGGGGGGGGGGGGGGGGGGGGGGGGGGGGGGGGGGGTGCAATAAGGGAGATTCAGGGTTTGGGTAACCATGGGAACAACAGTAGAAAAGGGGTAGCAGTGACTCAAACAGTTTTTTATGCCAACATTTCTTCATCTTCATTGCAGTAAACACTAAAAATGATGACTGAATTAAGAAAAAACATTCTTGTTAAAGCACTTGTGGTATAGCAAGAGGTCATTCCTGAGATCATGGGGAAGGAAAAACGCTTTCACAAGACACCAATAACAAACGGACAAAGGAGATGACTGTAGAAGAAGTCGCTGCTCAGATGGGGAAGATCCGATTCTGGCAGGAGATAACTAAAAGGATTAGTCGCAGATGTGACAGTAACGTGGCACAAACCATTTTATTTTGCTGCACTTGGTGGTCATGTGTACGAGGAAGTGGCGAACGAGTGGAAGTTCATCAGTAAAAGGAAGTGTGAATTTACAGTTCTTTTTAACTATCCTGCAAACCCTATGATGGTGCATTTAGGAGGTTAAAACTGGAGAACTGGAACCTGCATGTTTGTCTGGAGCAAATTCACCCAAATAAAAGGAGGACAGGACAGCTTGGGGCTTTGCTCATCACTGAGTGTAGCACTGGGTGCAAGCTGACGACGACGACGATAAGGCCAAATGCAGAAGGGAGATCTATCTCATCTGAAAAGCTGCAAAGTCCAAAAGACATAAAACTCTAAACCAAGCAGCCTTGATAAACAACGTTTGGTAACACTTTACAATAAGGGTCCCTTTATTAACGTTACTTAGTGCATTTTTAAGCATTAATAAACCAATAAAGTGACTGTGTGTATTTTGCCTGGCAATAGGCGGCAGTACATACTACGGATGTAGTATTGATATGGCAATATATCGTGATATTTTTTCCTGTGATATTATATCGATATTCAAAAGCCGTGTATCAAACTTTTGGAAGAATTTACACGCAAAAATTTGTGTATTTTCTTTTCTTTTGGTGCAATTCAAACGCTGACCGCTAGTTGGCACCAGAAACTGCCTTTTTTGTTTATTTTGAAATGACTTCTGATAATGCAGTTGTTAATTACTCCTTTTATGTTTTACTTAAAGATCAATGGGTTTTGTTTCCACTATTGAAATGTAAATCCCTCTATTATGGTTCAGATACCTCATGTTAAACATGTTACGTATCAGTTTGGTCTGTTTATTGAATTTTCCTACAATAAATTCAGTCTTAAAAAATCGCTAATATCGTCTGGCTTAATGCATCGCAATATATTGTATCGTCTCCCCTGTATCGTGATGCGTATTGTATCGCCAGAATTTTACCAATACACACCTCTAGTATATACCTAAATCATTACAAACAAGTGGTATTTTTGTGTTTGAGTAATTCAATTCAGTTTATTTCTATAGCGCCAAATCACGACAAGAGTCGTCTCAAGGCACTTCACAAAGTTAACGTTCCAGTACAGTTCAGTTCATTAAGCCAATCAGTAAAACGTCTCCTATACAAGGAACCCAGCAGATTTCGAGTCTTTACAACAATCCTGATACTAAGCAAACGTGAGTAAGAACTTACCAATGGATGGCCATTAGGGTCAAAAATCTCTGGGAGTGCAACTGGCAAGCACATCAGACTCCCTTTCATCACTGGCAACGAGCGAAGAGGTAAATGCTTGTTACAAATCTGTAAATGTGTTTTGTCCTCACGGGCTCCCGTAGAAGGAAACATCACATCTAATATGGCGTTGCCCAGAGACTTAGACCCACGCCGATGTATTTTAGACCCGAGTTTTATGGTTACGAAGCCGCCAATATTTTTCAACAACTGGACATCATTTGATTAATTTTCAACAACATTTCAATGAATATTTCCAGAGATTAATGGTAAAAACTACACGTTGTCACTTTAAATAAAGTATTAACAACTGCTTAATATTAATGTTAATAATAAGTAATGCATTACTAAGCAGACAATCCCCCCAGCCCCTTGTCCTAACCTTAAGGAAACTTAATAGTTAACAATATCGGGAACGTTAATAAAGGGTTCCTTTGTTTAATAATGCATAATAATGCACTAAGTAACGTTAGAGAAGAGACGCTTATTGTAAAGTGTTACCCAATGTTTAACAACAACAAAAATGTATTAATTTAGCACATATTAAGCTAAAACTGTGTTTCATAGTAGTCACGAGTCATCTACAACACCTGCTCCAGGTGCACATAGGTTGCATGAGGTTTGCTGATGAGATTGTGCATCAAGACCAAAACGGCTAAACTCAACTCAAAACCTTATTTCTAAAGCGCTAAAACTCCATCATTTCTGTAAATACGGTTTGTGATGTGCATTCCTTCAGGCAAGGCTGGACATTTTTCTCTTTCCTTTCAATATTTGTAAGAAAAAATAACTTTCTGGGGTTTTTTTTTTTTTTTTTGCTTCAATCATGCAAAATTTGTACCAGGAGTCCATTCAACGTGCAAACCGGAATTGCAATTCACTGCAGCAATTTGCAATAAAACAAAAAACAGATTGTGCAGCCCTGGTTCTCCTTCCTGTTTTTCTTCTTTTTTGCAAGAATATCTTCTTTGCATGCACTTAAACAAATGGAGTGTTGAAGTGCATGCAATGGAGTGAAGTTATATGCTGAGAGATGTATTTGTTGTTCTGCACGTTTATCGTATGACTGTGCCATCAGACAGTTAAACTCTCAGGTTTAGGGATGAATCTGTAATTATAACAAATTATCTTACATCCAAAAACAACAACCTGAGGTAAAAAAACAAAACAGGGATTATTCTCATGTTTGGGGAATCTTAAGAGTGTAAAATGACTTGAGGACAAATAAAATTGTGGATTAGACAGAGATTAGTCAGATTAGTTCACCAAAATAGAATAGAATAGAATAGAATAGACTTTATTGATCCCACAGTGGTGAAATTCACTTGTCACAGCAGCACCATCACTCAAAGGGTAATTAGAAGAAAGATAAAAACAAGGATACATGTATATACACATAGGCAGTAATCTAGTATTGTAATCTTAGATCACTAAAAAACTATTAGATCCAGCATCTATGAGGAGGTTTATCTGTATCAAAAACATCCCACTGGGATCGTTTTAGATGGATAAGTGAAGCTTTTTTGTCTTGAGCAGAAAGAAGGAGACCTTGACAAGACGAGAAACGGAATATTTGCAAGCCTCCAGACAAAACAAAACTCCCACTCAAGCGGTCAAGTAACAGACTTGCACAGGAACTGAGATGAAGCCTGTAGCATCGTCTGAACAGCTGCAGCTAGTTTAGACAACGGGGACCCACTCATACCGAGTCCTGCAAAGCCGTGGTGACGTTTCAGTATTTTCTCAGCGAACCTGGGTTTAGTTCTCTGAGTTTTGGTTGCTCTTTGCCACTGGTGGTGATGTCAAGAGCAGCTGCCTGTAAAACATTCACGCTGGACTGGAGCCCATTGGAAGTCAAAGCCACCCACTCCTGACTGTGGATCAGATCACAGGCTTCAGCAAATTCTCCCACATGAAAAGGAAAATTCCAATCATTCTGCTGCTGGGGACGATGGGGGAATCTTGTGGCGAGGTCCACTTTGTTCCTCTGACTTACATTGTCTGTTTGGAATTCTCTGCAACATTTCTGAGTTATTTTAGTGGCAGCCACTTAAAGACAGAAAAAGCCGCCAAGTAGGCAATACAAGTGACGCTGGAGGGAAAAGTGTTGAAGAGTGGAAAGTGATTATGTGAGTCTGAAACGATTGTGCTAAACGTGTTTAGGAAGGAGACAAAAGATGTGTAAAGAGAAACAAGATCAGAGGAAATGTTAAAGTTGCTGCCAGTGGCTTATTAGTGTTACCATGGAAACCACACACCTGTATCTCTTATTCCATGACAACCAGCTAAATGACAGGAACACAGACTAAAGAGCTGTTGTGAGAAAACAACATTTTAAAATAAAGAAGTCTTAAACTATGTCCCACAGGTGGCCTAAATAACTATAATATGCAATATATACGTATAATAGATGTGTGTATTAGAAAGAATCTGGCGATACGATATATATATCACAATACAAGGGAGATGATACAATATATTTAACGCATTAATTATGATTAATTAATTAGAAACAAATTACGCGTGAATAAAAATTAACGCATTTAACTTTTTGGGCCCGAGGGTCCTCCAATTGGGGTACGTTGAAGTTTAGCAGCAAAATACATGCCCTAAATATCAATACATATCTTCAAGCTGCACCTCTAAAAAACCTTCAGAACCTTGGCTATAAGACCACGCAAACCTTTTTTACGTGCTCCAAACACAACTAAAACTACTACTATCTATTTTTCCTGTTTTGAATTCAAATACAATTTTTTATTAAAAGAGCTTGATTTTTTCAGTAATAATGTCCATGTCTGTTGTTTGATTCTCTGCCTCGATATTTTAAAATAAAAAAATTTGCTTTGGGGGCAAATTTTCTTGCACGATTAAAATGCGATTAATCAAGATTAATTCATTACAAAGCCTCTAATTAATTAGATTAATTTTTTTAATCAAGTCCCACCCTTAATTGTGATACTAAAAGCCAGACGATATTTGCAGCTTTTAATAGGGAATTGAAATGGCAAACTCAGGCCAGACACGTCCAAGACACATCCAGTTTTATTGTGAGATCTCATTCCGTCAGAATAAAGGCAATAAAACCTGCTGCCACCTAGCAGTCGGAGTCTGAATTGCAACACACAAAAGAAATTGAGTAAATGTTTGCATGTAAATGCTCAAAATAATTAAAACACTGCTTTTAAATATCAATTTAGTATCATAACGTGAAATATCGCAATATTTCAGTGTATCGCTATCTTCTTACGTTCCTAACATATTAGTGATAATATGTGTGTCTTTAGAAGCACGGGTGTAAGTTCTCTGCACTTTTGAGAGGAAACCTCCTTTTCTGTAGCACTCAAGAGTGACAGAAGACTACATGTTAGACAACAAAAAAATATTGAAAATAATACATTTCCAAAAGTTTTAAAAATATTTGTAAGTTTAAAAATTAAGTGTATGAGGCTGCAAAAGGGGGCGGGGCTTTCTCACCTATTCCTCCAATATTCCCCAGGTATATTTTTCATTATTTACATACTGATTACATCGACGTCATCCAACATAACCACTCCAACTATTGTTTAGCAAACCAGTGTGTAACCAGTTTCCCAACTCTGGTGTTCGAGGAAAATACCCAGCTGGTTTTCGACTCTATTTACATTTAGGGCGGTACCTCAACAGTTGGGCTGATGGTGTGTTCAAAAGAAAATTCTACCTTGGTCAAAATAAGCTTTTGAACTGGGAACATTTGTTTATTTTTCCTGGTTTACTGATCCATTATCTAATCCAATGATTCTTAAAATAGAGACAATCATTTAATGATCACCCGGAATCAAACAATATTGAGTATGATCAGTTTAATCTGTAATTAGACAATCTGAAACTCAAAAATCCGTTTTTATTTTCAGTTTGTGAAGATATTATTATCAAACAGCAAAAAAATAAATTTGACCTTGTTCCCAGTCTGTAAACCAGGTGTCACTAACTCCAGTCCTTGAGGGCTACCATCCTGCTAGTTTTCTGTTCTACCACACCTGAATGGAGTAATTTCATCCTCTCCTTACCACGTTTAACTCTGCACAGGCCTGTTAATTACTCATTCATGTCAATCAGGTGTGTAAGAGCAAAGAAACAGCTAACATGTGCAGGATGGTTGCCCTCCAGGACCGCAGTTGGTGACC